>JBBCAQ010000032.1:0-110000 GCA_038050395.1 Parthenolecanium corni
TCTTGAATACTTGAATAGGAAAAAACAGTTACAGACCATCATAAAGTATCAAATGCTACTTAATCGATTCTCTCTTTTATGCTCGCCATCCTAATATTTGAAGGCTAAAATATCGATTCATTGATAATCACGCGACCTCAACTTTATAACTTGGACTTCAACTTGATGACCACATTTTCATTCTTTACAGTATAAAGACTAGTAAAGAACGTAAATAATTTGTAGAGAATATGAAGAGCATACTTTTTTTTACGGGAAGTAAAAATTCCGCTAGGAGCGCTGCGTAAAATATTGAGAAAAAAAAAAACGAATCTTGCATTCTTAAAAATTCTTTACAGAATTTTTTACTCGAGTAAAGGTAAAGAACGCATTATTATTTACATTTTTTACAAAAATACTAAAACATACCCTCTAAAATGGTAAAAAGTACACTATTCATTCTTTTCAGTGGATGCAGAAGACTATAATATACGTATAATTATACTCCAGACCATAACCGTTCATTGAGTTAGCCACAAATATTACGGGCTCCAATATATACATGTATAGCGTACTTCACACTAAATTGATTATTAATTTCGTCTAAAAGCTAATGAAAAGGCTAGCGTTTTACGTGAATTATTTCAAGTTCAAATGAGGCACAGCTTTCCCTCCATTTTCACAACAACTACGAGAGTATAATATAGAGAAACGATTTTCAGCCCTTAAAAAAGGCACCGAATGAAAAACAAACGTGAAAATTGGGCTCGCATGGGTGCGAATACACGAGTAAACGCGGATTTCCCCCGCTACGACCCGTCGTCCACATCCACAATAGCCTCTTCATGGTCGCAATTAGCCGTGTGCGAGTGCATGTGTGTGTGTGCGCGCGTGTGTGTGCGCGCGTATCCCTTGTGCGAATATAAGCGCTGCTCGGCTCATCCATGCGGAAGATGGCTGTGCGGAAAAACGCATTTCATCGCATTTCGATGGACACCCACACACACACACAGAGGCGAGCATAATATAACAGCAGCACCTGTAGCCTTTTTTTGGTCGAGTATATTGCCTAATCGAGCGTCAACAAGGTAGAAAGGGTGCTCGCATCTCTCGCTCGGCCTCTCATTTTTTCTATTGTGGATGTATATGGTGCTGAAAAAGGGCACCCAACCGGAAAACGGATTATGGATACGTCGATTGGAGAGGTTCGGTAGTCGACGCGCAAAAACTCCATAAGCACATGGGGGACATCCCTTTCAGCGCCCCCATCCCCTCATTTCTGTATTCTTCAGTCGATTATTAGTCCCGTTTAATTACTATTTCCTCTGCACCGCATAATATTGTCTAAACATATTTTCCCGTTCGCCGACCACAAACATACAGTTGAACCCCCCCCCCCCCATTCCCCTCCTTGGTTACACGCTTCTCATCCATTAAATTAGAACAAGGTGTTAATTTCGTGAAAAATATGATTACTTTTTTTTTCTCTCTCCATACACGTAATGTGCGAGCAGGTAGATGTATATACTTCATACTCTCATCTCTATCCTTTCCTCATATGACCCCTCACTCCCTCTCTTCCAAAACCTGCATTCACACGATTAATCCTTTTTTTTCCACCCCACCCCACCCCACCCCACCCCACCCCACCCCACCCCACCCCACCCCACCCCACCCCACCCCACCCCACCCCACCCCACCCCACCCCACCCCACCCCACCCCACCCCACCCCACCCCACCCCACCCCACCCCACCCCACCCCACCCCACCCCACCCCACCCCACCCCACCCCTCTACCCTCTCCTGAGCGACCCACCCTTTGGCTAATCTGGGTGGACCCCTCTACCCTCCCCTGGGCTACCCACCCTTTCAATAGTCTGGGTGGGCCCCTCTACCCTCCCCTGGGCGACCCACCCTTTCAATAGTCTGGGTGGGCCCTCTCTACCCTCCCCTGAGCGACCCACCCTTTGGCTAGTATGGGCGGACCCTCTCTACCCATCCCCGGGCAACCCCCTCTTTGAATAGTCTGGGCGGACCCACTCTACCCTCCCTTGGGTGGCCCTCCCTTTGACTAGACTGGGCGGACCCTCACTACTCTCCCCTGGGTAGCCATCCATTTAATTAGTCTGGGTAACCCTCCCTTAGGTAAGCTTGTGGGGACCCTTTGTCCCAACCCTTAGGCGTCCCTCCCCGAAAATGGCCTGAGCGGACCTTCTATACCCTCCTTTGGGCGACCCTCCCTTGGATTGGCCTGAGCGGACCCCTCTCTCTTCACTTGGGCGACCCTCCCTTATATTTGCCTGGCGGACCCTCTCTCCCCTCCCTAGGGCGACCATCCCTGAGAATGGCCTGGGCGGACCTACTCTACCCATCCATGGGCGACCCTCCTTCGGATGTCCTGGTCGGACCCTCTACGCCCTTCTTTGGGTCGCATTCCCTCAGGGAATCAACAGCGGCCCTAACTTATGTACTCCTGGGTGGAACATCTCTACAATTCCCTGGGTGGCTATCCATTGAAAACTTGTCAGCGGGCCATCTCTACCATTTAGGATGCGTCCCTCTCTCGGGGACTCCTCAGTGGACGCTCTCCTCCCTCTCTTGAACAAGTCAACCTTGGGGACTCCTGATTGGGACCGCTCTTACCTACCATGAGGACGCACCCTTCGGTTATCCTGGGCGGGTCTGATCCGCCCTCAACTTAGCGACCCTGTCTTCTAGAGCCTTGGGCGGACCCTCTCTTCGCTCCCTAGAGTGACCCTCCCTTCGGGTCTTCTGAGTAGGCTATCTCCATCCTCTTCCAGACAAACCTGCCTATGGTACTCCTGGGCGGAGCTTCAGTAGCCTCCCTGAACTAACCTTCCTTTTGCAGTCCTGAGTGGAACATCCAATCATCCCGATACTCCTCCCTCACTCTCATGGGCGACTATAGTCTTCATCATGCAAACCCGGATGAATCCTCCTCTGCACGCGCGCATTTCAGCGTACTCAAACACATTCACGCACACTACCGAACCCTCGCGCACACTCGACAACACGTCCCGCACACGCACGCGAACTTCTCGATACTCGCACACACTCACGCACACTTCAGAACACTCTCAAACACTGAGAAATACTTCCCGCACACGCGAGCGCAATTCTTCACACTCGCACGCACTCATGAACACTTCCGAACACTCGCGCACACTCGAATACACGGCTCGCACACGCGTGCGCACTTCTCAATACTCACACACACTAACGCACGCTTCAAACCCTCGCGCACGCTCGATAATACGCCCCGCACACGCGCGCGCACTTCTCAATACTCACACACACTAACGCACACTTCCGAATCCTCGCGCACAGTCGACAACACGTCTCACACACGCGCGCGCACTACTCAATACTCGAACGCACTCACGTACACTTCCGAACCCTCGTACACACTCGACAACAGGTCCCGCACAGGCGCGCGCACTTCTCTATACTCACACACACTCACGGACACTTCCGAACATTCGCGCAAACTCTCAAACACATCCCGCACACGCGCGCGCACTTCTCGATACTCCAACACACTCACGCAAACTTCAAAACAATCGCGCAAACTCGACAACACATCCCGCACACGCGCGCGCACTTCTCGATACTCGCACACACTCACGCACACTTCAGAACAATCGCGCACGCTCGACAACACGGCCCGCACACGCGAACGCACTTCTCAATACTCGAACGCACTCACGTACACTTCCGAACCCTCGTGCAAACTCGACAACACATCCCGCATACGCGCCCGCATTTCTCAATACTCGCACACACTCACGCACACTTCAGAACACTCGCAAACACTTGAAAATACTTCACGCACACGCGCGCGCACTTCTTCACACTCGCACAAACTTACGTACACTTCAGAACACTCACAAACACTTGAAAACACTTCCCGCTCTCGCGCGCGCACTTCTCAATACTCGCACGCACTAACGCACACTGCCGAACCATCTCGCGCACTACTCCACACTCGCACACACTCGCGCAAACTTCCGAACCCTCGCGCGCACTTGATAACACATCTCGCACACGCGCGCGCACTTCTTCACACTCGGAAACACTCACGCACACTTCCGAACCCTCGCGCACACTCGACACGTCCCGCACACGCGCGCGCACTTCACAATACTCGCACACTCACGTACACTTCAGAACACTCGCAAACACTTGGAAACACTTCACGCACACGCACGCGCATTTCTCCACACTCGCACACATTCACGCACACTTCCGAACCCTCGCGCGAAAATGACAACACATCCCGCAAACACGCGCGCACTGCTTCACACTCGGACACACTAACGCACACTTCGAAACCCTCGCTCTGATACGACAACACTTCTCGCACACGCGCGCGCACTTCTCAATACTCGCACGCACTTACGCACACTTTCGAACCCTCGCGCACACTCGAAAACACGTCCCGCACACGCGAGCGCACTTCTTCACACACGGACACACTCACGCGAACTTCCGAACCCTCGCGCGCACTTGACAACACATCCCACACACGCACACGCACTTCTTCACACTCGGGCACACTCACGCAAACTTCTGAACCCTCGCGCGCACTTGACAACACATCCCGCACGCGCGCGCACTTCTTAATACTCGCACGCACTCACGCACACTTCCGAACAATCGCGCGCACTTCTCCACAATTGCACGCACTCACGCACACTTCCGAACCCTCACGCGCACTTCTCTGCACTCGCACACACTTCTCGCAAAAGCGCCCGCACTTCTCAATACTCGCACGCACTCCCGCAAACTTCAGAACCCTCGCGCACACTCGACAATACTTCCCACACACGCGCGTGCACTTCTCAATACTCGCACGGACTCACGCACACTTCCGAACCATCGCGCGTACTTCTCCACACCCGCACAGAATAACGCAGAGTTCCGAACACTTGCGCACACTCGACAACTCTTCCCGCACACGCGTGTGCACTTCTCAATACTCGCACAAACACACGCACACTCCAGAACCCTCGCACACACTCTAAAACACGTCCCGCACACGCGCGCGCACTTCTCAATACTCGCACACACTCACGCACACTTAAAAACACTCGCGCATACTCGACAACACGTCCCGCACACGCGCGCGCACTTCTCAATACTCGCACACACTTCAGAACTCTCGCACACACTCGACAACATTTCCTGCACACGCGCGTACACTTCTCAATACTCGCACGCACTCACGCACACTTCCGAACACTCGCGCACACTCGACAACACGTCCCGCACACGCGGGCGCACTTCTCAATACTCGCACACACTCACGCACACTTCAGAACCCTCGCAAACACTCAAAAACACTTCCCGCGCACCGGCGTGTATTATTCAATACTCACACGCACTCACGCACACTTCTTAACCCTCGCGCGTACTTCTCCACACTCGCACAGACTCACGCACAGTTCCGAACCCTCGCGCACACTCGACAACACGTCCCGCACACGCGCGCGCACTTCTCAATACCCGCACAGACTCACGCACAGTTCCGAATCTCGCGCACACTCGACAACACGTCCCGCACACGCGCGCGCACTTCTCAATACTCGCACACACTCACGCACACTTCAGAACACTCGCGCACACTCGACAACACTTCCTGCACAGGCGCGCGCATTTCTCAATACTCGCACAAACTGACGCACACTTCCGAACACTCGTGCACACTCGACAACACGTCCCGCACACGCGCGCGCACTTCTCAATACTCGCACACTTTCCCGCACACTTCAGAACACTCGCGCACACTCGACAACACGTCCCGCATACGCGCGCGTTCTTCTTAATACTCGCACACACTCACGCACATTTAAAAACACTCGCGCATACTCGACAACACTTCCCGCACACGCACGCGCACTTCTCAATACTCGCACACACTCACGCACACTTCAGAACACTCGCAAACACTCAAAACCACTTCCCGCGCACCCGCGTGTACTATTCAATACTCACACGCACTCACGCACACTTCCGAACCCTCGCGCGTACTTCTCCACACTCGCACAGACTCACGCACAGTTCCGAACACTCGCGCACACTCGACAACACTTCCCGCACACGCGTGCGCACTTCTCAATACTCGCACGAACTCATGCATACTCCAGAACCCTCGCGCACACTCGACAACACTTATCTTACACGCGCGTGCACTCCTGCGCCTTCACGCGCGTTCATCCACACTCGTTCAGCAACGCGCAAACTCGCGTTCAAATTCGCACACTCGTACGCACTCGTGCGCATATCTTCATACTCGCACACATTCACGCAACCTTCCGGACCAAAGCACACACTTCATAATACTTCCCACTAACTCCCGCGCTCTCTCACGCTCTCACACGCACTCGTCCAGACCCGCTCAGCCAAGCGAACTCTCGTCACCACTCACGCTTACTCCAGCACACTTCTGCACAATCGCGCTCACAACGAGCACACGTCTGCACAATCTTACACACTCGAGCTCACTTTAACATACTCGCACACACTCACGCATACTTCCGAACCCTCGCGCGCACCCGCACAAACTCGTCCAAGCTTGTTCAGCAACACGAACACTCGACATCACTCACACACACTTCCGAGCAATCTCGCACAATTGATAAAACTTCCGTACATTTGCAAGTACACATACGGACAAATGCACACTCCTTCAGACACGGACAAACGTGACATCAACCACACCTACTCCAGCACACTTCAGCACTCTCGCGCTCACATCCGCACACTCGTACGGACTCGCCCGTACACAATCACGCATGCCCGAGCACAATCACGAACACTTACAAATCCTAGGCCACACTTAATAACACTTTCTGCACACTCGCCCTTACTCTCGCTCCCTCACGCGCATTCGTTCACACTCGTTCAGACACGCGCACACTCATCACCCACGCTTACTCCAGAATACTTCCGCACAATCGCACGAATCCCTCTATACTCGTACACTATCACGGAAGCCCGAGCACACTCACGCATTCTTCCGAACCCTCTCTCGTGTCCTCAAGTGCATTCGTCCACACTCTTTCAAACACGCGAACTCTCACCATCATCCACCCTCACTCCAGCATACTGCAACACATTCGTGCCCAAATCCGCACAATCGTACGCACTCGCGCGCACTCAGCCATACTCGTACTCATTAACGCACACTTCTCAACCCTCGGGCACACTCGCATAAACTTCCGCGCACTCACCCACACTTGATAATGCTTCTGCATAATCGAACGCTCTTCTGCACACTTGTATATACTCGCGCATACTCGTACTCTCACACGCACTCCCGAGCACACGGAAGCACACGCGCGCACACTCATTAAGACATATGCACATTTACCATCATTCCCGCTTACTCGAGTGCACTCCAGCACTTTTCTGCTCTCTCGCACTCACTCGAACACTCATCTACACATTCGTACAAATTCGCGCGCTCTTCAGCTCACTTCTAAATCCTCACGTTTACTTGCGCACACTGGAGCAAACTCCCGCATACTCCTTCTTTCTTGTCCACACTCGTTCACACACGCTCAGACTCGATCAGACTCGCGCAAACTTGAACACATTTGCTCTTCTCAACTGTTACAACTTTCAATCTTCAAAACTTTCAACTCTCGTTTCCTCCAACCTTTACAATCTACAACTTGGAAAATTTTCAACATTCACTTGAAACGATGCGATTAAAAATTATCAATTTCAAGCAGCACTCTACTGAGCTTCAATTTTTACAAATATCCGACATGATGCCAAATTATATAAAATGTTCCATCTACAGAACACTTACCTCGATTGTAAATGCCAATTAAGTTAATCAAACAGCCAACAATGTCACGTTCCAGAATAGTATTCATCTTCTCACAGGATACATTGAATTCTCCCGGTCTGAAATTTAAATTAATACGTTATTCGACACATCATATTTTTTCTTTCTTCCACGGACGAGTGAACGCCGAATTATTTTATTGAAAATTTACGTAAAAACCATCATCGGGATCACGCTCATATACTTTTATTGAAAATTGAAAAAATTAAAAACCGCTAAAAGAGTGAATTTTGAATTACTTTATTGAAAATTAACGTAAAAACCAACATTGGGATCACGCTCATTCACTTTTATTGAAAATTGAAAAAATTAAAAACCGCTAAAAGAGTGAACGCTGAATTACTTTATTGAAAATTGACGTAAAAACCAACATTGGGATCACGCTCATTTACTTTTATTGAAAATTGAAAAAATTAAAAACCGCTAAAATAGTGATTTTTGAATTACTTTATTGAAAATTGACGTAAAAACCAACATTGGGATCACGCTCATTTACTTTTATTGAAAATTGAAAAAATTAAAAACCGCTAAATGAGTGAACGCTGAATTACTTTATTGAAAATTGACGTAAAAAATAACATTGGGATCACGCTCATTCACTTTTATTGAAAATTGAAAAAATTTAAAAACCGCTAAATGAGTGAACGCTGAATTACTTTATTGAAAATTGACGTAAAAACCAACATTGGGATCACGCTCATTCACTTTTATTGAAAATTGAAAAAATTAAAAACCGCTAAATGAGTGAACGCTGAATTACTTTATTGAAAATTGACGTAAAAACCAACATTGGGATCACGCTCATTCACTTTTATTGAAAATTGAAAAAATTAAAAACCGCTAAATGAGTGAACGCTGAATTACTTTATTGAAAATTGACGTAAAAACCAACATTGGGATCACGCTCATTCACTTTAATTGAAAATTGAAAAAATTAAAAACCGCTAAATGAGTGAACGCTGAATTACTTTATTGAAAATTGACGTAAAAACCAACATTGAGATCACGCTCATTCACTTTTATTGAAAATTGAAAAAATTAAAAACCACTAAAAAAGTGAACGCTGAATTACTTTATTGAAAATTGACGTAAAAACCAACATTGGGATCACGCTCATTCACTTTTATTGAAAATTGAAAAAATTAAAAACCGCTAAATGAGTGAACGCTGAATTACTTTATTGAAAATTGACGTAAAAACCAACATTGGGATCACGCTCATTCACTTTTATTGAAAATTGAAAAAATTAAAAACCGCTAAATGAGTGAACGCTGAATTACTTTATTGAAAATTGACGTAAAAACCAACATTGGGATCACGCTCATTCACTTTTATTGAAAATTGAAAAAATTAAAAACCGCTAAATGAGTGAACGCTGAATTACTTTATTGAAAATTGACGTAAAAACCAACATTGGGATCACGCTCATTCACTTTTATTGAAAATTGAAAAAATTAAAAACCGCTAAATGAGTGAACGCTGAATTACTTTATTGAAAATTGACGTAAAAACCAACATTGAGATCACGCTCATTCACTTTTATTGAAAATTGAAAAAATTAAAAACCACTAAAAAAGTGAACGCTGAATTACTTTATTGAAAATTGACGTAAAAACCAACATTGGGATCACGCTCATTCACTTTTATTGAAAATTGAAAAAATTCAAAACCGCTAAAAGAGTGAACGCTGAATTACTTTATTGAAAATTGACGTAAAAACCAACATTCAGATCATGCTCATTCACTTTTATTGAAAATTGAAAAAATTAAAAACCGCTAAATGAGTGAATTTTGAATTACTTTATTGAAAATTGACGTAAAAACCAACATTGGGATCACGCTCATTCACTTTTATTGAAAATTGAAAAAATTAAAAACCGCTAAATGAGTGAACGCTGAATTACTTTATTGAAAATTGACGTAAAAAATAACATTGGGATCACGCTCATTCACTTTTATTGAAAATTGAAAAAATTAAAAACCACTCAAAGAGTGAACGCTGAATTACTTTATTGAAAATAGACGTAAAAACCAACATTAGGATCACGCTCATTCACTTTTATTGAAAATTGAAAAAATTAAAAACCGCTAAATGAGTGAACGCTGAATTACTTTATTGAAAATTGACGTAAAAACCAACATTGGGATCACGCTCATTCACTTTTATTGAAAATTGAAAAAATTAAAAACCACTAAAAAAGTGAACGCTGAATTACTTTATTGAAAATTGACGTAAAAACCAACATTGGGATCACGCTCATTCACTTTTATTGAAAATTGAAAAAATTAAAAACCGCTAAAAAAGTGAACGCTGAATTACTTTATTGAAAATTGACGTAAAAACCAACATTAGGATCACGCTCATTCACTTTTATTGAAAATTGAAAAAATTAAAAACCGCTAAATGAGTGAATTTCGAATTACTTTATTGAAAATTGACGTAAAAACCAACATTCAGATCATGCTCATTCACTTTTATTGAAAATTGAAAAAATTAAAAACCGCTCAATGAGTGAATTTCGAATTACTTTATTGAAAATTGACGTAAAAACCAACATTGGGATCACGCTCATTCACTTTTATTGAAAATTGAAAAAATTAAAAACCGCTAAATGAGTGAACGCTGAATTACTTTATTGAAAATTGACGTAAAAAATAACATTGGGATCACGCTCATTCACTTTTATTGAAAATTGAAAAAATTTAAAAACCGCTAAATGAGTGAACGCTGAATTACTTTATTGAAAATTGACGTAAAAACCAACATTGGGATCACGCTCATTCACTTTTATTGAAAATTGAAAAAATTAAAAACCGCTAAATGAGTGAACGCTGAATTACTTTATTGAAAATTGACGTAAAAACCAACATTGGGATCACGCTCATTCACTTTTATTGAAAATTGAAAAAATTAAAAACCGCTAAAAAAGTGAACGCTGAATTACTTTATTGAAAATTGACGTAAAAACCAACATTAGGATCACGCTCATTCACTTTTATTGAAAATTGAAAAAATTAAAAACCGCTAAATGAGTGAATTTCGAATTACTTTATTGAAAATTGACGTAAAAACCAACATTCAGATCATGCTCATTCACTTTTATTGAAAATTGAAAAAATTAAAAACCGCTCAATGAGTGAATTTCGAATTACTTTATTGAAAATTGACGTAAAAACCAACATTGGGATCACGCTCATTCACTTTTATTGAAAATTGAAAAAATTAAAAACCGCTAAAAAAGTGAACGCTGAATTACTTTATTGAAAATTGACCTAAAAACCAACATTGGGATCACGCTCATTCACTTTAATTGAAAATTGAAAAAATTAAAAACCACTAAAAGAGTGAACGCTGAATTACTTTATTGAAAATTGACGTAAAAACCAACATTAGGATCACGCTCATTCACTTTTATTGAAAATTGAAAAAATCAAAAACCGCTAAAAGAGTGAACGCTGAATTACTTTTTTGAAAATTGACGTAAAAACCAACATTGGGATCACGCTCATTCACTTTTATTGAAAATTGAAAAAATTAAAAACCGCTAAAAGAGTGAACGCTGAATTACTTTATTGAAAATTGACGTAAAAACCAACATCGGGATCACGCTCAATCACTTTTATTGAAAATTGAAAAAATCAAAAACCGCTAAACGAGTGAATTTCGAATTACTTTATTGAAAATTGACGTAAAAACCATCAACGAGACAACGCTGAATTACTTTTACTGAAAAAATAAATACCACGAACGAGTGAACGCCTAATTACCTATGCTGAAAACTTACGTAAAAACCAGGACATGGTGAACGCCAAATTACTTCTACTGAAAATTGGTCCCAACCGGGTCTCATGTTGCAGCAAATATTAAACCAATTACATACCTACCTCGTCGCGTGTCGGACTTCTTTTTTTTATTCGTTTCAATAAGATGGTCATTGATAGTTGCTTCTTTGGCGACTAGCATAGCATAATACAAGCTTTCATCCTTTTAATGGTGGAAACAATTCTCAAGTGCAACTAAAGAGAAAGACACGAACACGAACAAATGATGAAGATTTTGAGCGGTGTATGGTTGAGTATGTAATCCAATATTTACTTCTATTAGTTGCGTAGCTTCGGTTACCTCAGAATCGATTATAGTACCAGCCAGCGAAATGAAATTCAAGCTGCGGCCAGCTTCGTTGAGAACAAAACGAAATTTTTTGACAGGGTTTACTACTTTTCTTTTCGAAGAATATAATTGAGCGAGCACTAAATGTTCCTCCAAGCCTGATAAGATTTATCGAGTGTTGATAAACTTATGCAGCCGCCCAGTTTCTTCTTAAAGCTAAATATCTCGAAAACTAAAGGAGAAGCTAAGACATGCAATGCAACCAAATACCGAATTCGACGACGACTATATAGATACCTCAAATTCGAGGAAAAAAATAATTTTCAAAATTGTTCTGTATTTAGTCGCGATTCTACGTATTTCTAAAAGTATAAAATTGTCCGCAGAGAGCACTGTGATATTTTCAAATTGTTCGGTATTTAGTCGTGATTCTATGTATTTCTTGAAGTATAAAATTGTTCGCAGAGAGCGCTGCAATTTCTGAAATTATTCTGTTTGTAGTCGCGATCTTACATAATTCCACTAAATTTTATTTGTTCGAAGAGAGCGCTGCAAAATTGGCGAATTGATTGTAAATACTACGGACAAGTTGACGATGAATTACTTCGATTGAAACTTGACAAATTCGCATTGAACGTAAAAATCAAGCACGAGCGAACACCGAATTACCTTTACTGAAAATTGACGTAAAAATCACGAACAAGCGGACGCGGAATTCCTTTTACTGAAAATTGATGAAAATCAGTGACGAAACAAGAGACAAATTTCCTTTCCACATAAATGACTTGATCACAATTCCAAACCAAACTATTGTGGCGTGTTTATTTATACGAGAGGAACGGGTTTGGGTTAAAATATCCTTTATAGAAGCTAGTAACCACAACTGTGAAGAGTAAAATTTTCAGATCTTTTTATTAATTTTTTCGCAACGGGTGTTTTAATGTTCCGCTTTTTAATTCTTTTTTGGAAAATATGAAGTCGGCCGTTCGGTAATTTATTTCATCATTTGGAGTCTCGTCGCCGTGAACTTTCTTCTTCGACGGGCAGGGATGGAGCTAAGCAGCTAATCCATCGTTCGGAAATCTAACCTGACAACGATTTGAAATCTGAATTTTGAATTCTGATCTGTGACCAACGAAGGAAGAAGGAACGATTTCGCATCGCCCCGTCGCCGCTGCATTCTGCTCTCTGTAAAAGTAAAGATCGCCGTGTTTAATTCGAGTGAGTTGTAGCGTCGGTTATCGATGCGCCCGACCTTTAGGTCTGATATTTTGTTTGCCAGAAGCGAGAATGGACGACGACGTGGTCGTGTGCGAATGAGTCGTCGAGTGGCCATCGCGAGACGAGTGTGACTTGAGCTTTTAATTCATTCGACAACGTTCGACTGTAGTAACTCGATGTAATTAATATTTTCGCTCATGTTCCGCAGCTACTGTCTTTGACCATGATGCGTTAGTTGCTACGGTATCGATGGAATTCGGAGCCCGATGCGGCCCAAACGAATAATCTCATGGTGCTTTTGAATGCAGAAACGGTTTCAGCTTCAGCTGCGCGAGCAATGGAGAGCTCGGTCGCAGCAGTCAATTCCAAAAGACTCGATTCGTGGCATAAGCACGAACAGATAGCATTAGCGATGGAAAAACAGAAATCTAAATTAGGTAAATTTTGTCGCAGTCTCTAACGTTGTCCATTTCAGTCGTTTGAAAACGCCAAAAAAAGAAACTGTACATTTCGACTCTTTATCCCCTTTCTTATCGATTATGCTCGCAGATTGCCCGCGATCGCTATACGACGTGTTTCTTTTCTTGTTTTTCTCTTCGTTATTGAACGAATTTCTTGTAATACATAGGGCCCATCGTTTCGAGCAGTAGCTCCTGGTTTTGACCGATCTGTCGTCGAATACGTTCTTCTCATATTCGCCGAAAAAGAAATCGATTTCGTTAGTTATTTAGTTATAAATATGGCCTTTGTAAAGTACTTGGGGCAAAAAAAGTTGAGGGTCTTTACTTCTCTTTCTATTACCATCATTTTTAGCAGATATTACAAAGTGATTCTAGCCCGTTCTTATTTTTCAACTCGGAAAACTCTCGTCGGCGTTTCGAGTTGATTAAAATACACGAGACAGCAGGTACCAGTTATGAAAATGCAGCACTCCCTGTCGAGTATGTCGAAACTCATCTATTAAATTGCACATACCTCAAGGTACGACTGTCCATAATGTACTTTTGCCTTTGCTTTTCTTTCTGCCGACGAATCCGGATGAAAAAGTAATCAAAATTAGGATTGCTTCGCACGACTGGTTCGAGTAAAAAGTAAGAGCAAAAGCAAAAGTACATTGTGAACGGTTCCTGAGAAGTCCTCGATATTTTCCTCTCCGCAATGCTGTCGCCTTTTTTCTTTCTTTCTTTCTTTCTTTCTTTCTTTATTGTTTTTCCACGCTAGTATGTTAGTGTATTCAGAGACATGGTATTTTGATAGCAGTTACGCTAGTCCGATAACGGAGTTACTCGAACCATTGGCGATTATAGCCATAATGTGGCTACGCTGCTAAAAAGGTCCCCTTTTGTCGGTCACAGTTTTCGAGCTGTCGCCAAATTTTCGATATAAAGGTAAAACCAACACTTGCCTCGAAATACCAAGTTCAGTCGGCTATGTCTCGGCGATTTTTCAACGCAAGAAGCTGCGGGTGGTCTCATTTCAAAAGGAAATTCGTTTTCTACGTGCCAGTGCCCGTAACTCTGCACATTTAAAGTGGGACTTTTTCCCCTGTACTAGCGCGTTCGTGGATGGTGCAGATATTGCAAACAGCGGGTTTCAAAACGAAGCTTATAAAACGGAGCGTGTTTTTTCAACTTACATCCAAGTAGCGAGAAAAATACGTTTTAGGTATAAGATTCTCGTCGATGAAAAATAAGAAAAAGAATTAACGCTTCACGTTAAATTTATGGGAAGAAATCGGCTTCTAAAGTTGATAAGGAATCTTTTTTTACGATTACGTTGTAGTAACTGATGAGAATAAGCTGTCTTTTTGTTATTTATCCGGCATATAGTAATATTATTAGCGTGGCTGGCATTATGACTTGCGCCCAAGGTTTTGCGCCTGATTTACGTAAAGAGTGATTCTTGGCGGGGAGTTACGAAGGTATTGACACGCTGGTTCAAAGTATTTGTATTAAGGGTATTTACGACGACGATGAAACTAGATGACAGATGTTGTTTCTCTTTGGCAGCCTTTTTATTAGCTTTCACGTATTTCGTTGTCTCGAATTCGTCGCGGGATTACGTATTGTTTTTACCTCGGTAGTTTATAAACGAGCTACCGGTGTTACCGAGTGTTGAGGAATGGTACTGAGAAATTCGATTTCGCATCATTACGACGGCTTACGAAAAGGCTCGCGTTTTTATTCGATTCTTTACTCGTATTTTCCGTTTCTCGCTAATGTCGGACGATGGTTGGTTGCGCAGGAAACGTTTGCGGAAGCAGCGGTAATAGTCAGCATCAAGTTCCGCTTTACGGACGTTTGGTTGGCGAAGAGCATTTAGCGTCTTTGGCGCAGCAAGCTGCTGCCACTTCGTTGGCAGTGCCTAACGACGACCACGGCGGCGGCGGTGGTGGTGGTCAAATTTTGCAAGCGAGAGTGCCGCCAGTAGTCGTCTCTAACGTTGCCACCTCTCTTAATCACCGATTGTTCCGCGACCCGGCCACTGGTCCTCTGCGTAAACTGAGCGTCGACTTGATAAAAACTTACAAGCACATCAACGAGGTATGACGTTTACAGTTGTAGTACCCTTACCCGCAAGTCGAGCCCGTTTCGCTCGGTTCGCTTCGGCTTCTTACGCAGTTCAAATTCCCTTCAAATTTACTCGCATCGTCGATACGTAACTACGAGTACGTACCGTCGTGTCCGCGTCGTATCCACTATTCACCTTGTAAAGCAAATTTCTGTCGACGCCGTTACATAATTGATGTAGTCGTTGCCATTGGCATTGCCATTGCCATTGCGCTTGCCATTGCCATTGCCATTGCCATTGCCATTACCGAGTTGATAGCGTTTTCTACTTGGTGAAATGTCGACATTCCATCGCTTGGCTGGAAGCCACGTGCCGTACCCCGTACGTCGTCGCCCGCCGGCCAAGCGAAATGCGACTATTTCGTCGACGCCACCTCGCCAGTCGCCACGAGTCTCCTCAACTCGTTCGATTCGCGTCGACGAGATTGCAGCGCGTGCTTTTGGTCGACTCGAATTCGTTAAATACGTACGTATTACGTACTCGTATTATTACCGCCTGTGTTACAAATCGCGTCGTCTCGTTCTCATTCGTAGGTGTACTATGCGAAGAAAAAGCGAAGAGCGCAACAGTCGCACAGCGAAGACAACGCCCACAAGAAGGAACGCAAACTGTACAACGACGGTTACGACGACGAGAATCACGATTACATCATTCGTGCCGGCGAGAAGTTTTTGGACCGCTACGAAATCGATTCGCTCATTGGCAAGGGATCGTTCGGACAGGTGAGATCACTTATCTATCACTTACCCCACCGCTCGGCGAAAGTACGACTTGGCGACCACATTTCTCGCCTCGTCTCGGCCCCGGCCCCGGCCCCGGCCTCGGCCCCGTCCTCGCTCCACTCCTTCGTCATCCGTTTGCGTCTCATTTTTCGAATTCGCTCACGTCCCGTGGCTTTTGCCCGCTTCACGAGACGAGCGCACGCAGAAGAAATACGTACGATCGTTGCGCTAGTCGCTTGGCGCCTCGTCCACGTCCATTCTATTCGTTTTACTCATTTATCACAATCTTCAACATGATAATGATGATGATGATGATAATTAATTATTATTATTATTATTATTATTATTATTATTATTATTAATTATTATTATTCTTATTACAAGCGTGTATTATTATTTTAATAGGTGGTTAAAGCATTCGATCTGGATGATAAATGTCTGGTGGCGATAAAAATAATAAAAAATAAAAAGCCTTTCTTGAATCAAGCTCAAATAGAAGTTACGTTGCTAGAAATGATGAATAAAGCCGACGTTGAAAATAAATATTATATAGGTGAGCGCGTCCTTTTGTTTTTAAAGAAACGACGATAGTTGCAACCCTCCGGTATTATGAAAATAATAATATGCGTCGATTCGGATAAGAACGTTTTTGTTTGTGACATTACATTAACGCTGGCTCGAATCGAATCTAACATATATTTTTATTTTCTCGCCGTTTGATTTTATCGTTAGTATAATACATATGTACGTATTATACTACGTATGTATTGCCTATTATGTATCATGTATTTGCCGAGTGTAAATAATAATTATCGATTTTTTCTAACCGCCCTTCTCGTTTATAGTGAGGCTGAAACGGCATTTCATGTGGCGAAGTCACCTTTGCTTGGTATTCGAATTACTCTCGTACAATCTCTACGATTTGCTGAGAAATACCAATTTTCGCGGCGTTTCTCTAAATTTAACTCGCAAATTTGCTCAGCAGTTATGCACTGCCTTATTGTTCCTCTCCACTCCCGAGCTCAATATTATACATTGCGACCTCAAACCGGAAAATATATTGCTGTGCAACCCGAAACGGTCGGCTATTAAAATCGTAGATTTCGGATCGTCTTGTCAGTTGGGACAAAGGGTAAGGCCGTAATTCCGTATTATCGTCGTCTTTTCGATTATACTAGTATTTTCAGATACGGCTACTTTCGGCCCAACGAACGGAAAACGTAAAAACCGCCGGTCGGCATTTTCAAACGCGGATACGAAATTTCCGTACCTGAACGTACCTACGAGTAATGATGCGGGTATCGTATTTTTTATTAGTCGTTAGTGCGTAGTGCGCACGTTAACGCATTTTCCGCCTCGTAGGTATTACTAATACAGACAGACTCGCGTCACAAAGTACGTATCGAAGAACGACCACCTTCCCACTGTCCGCGTATTTTATTGTACGAGTATAATCTCGTATTTCACTTCAAAAAAGCTCGTACTGTTGCGTTAGCATCCCGTTTACGATACCGAGTATCGACGTTGAAAGATTTCTCGATGATTTCAATTTTCCTCGGAGAAAAGCGTACCTTATGAATTTTATTTCCGCCCTCGTTTTTTCGACGACCCTTTCTTCCAAATTATACGTTTGCGTATTGTGCGCATGCGTCGTCCATATTATCTCGACTACGAGTACCTACTTTACAGGCGACTAAAAACTAATAAAAAACCATTTATTTTTTGTCAGATTTATCAGTACATTCAGTCGAGGTTTTATCGATCTCCGGAGGTGCTGCTGGGTATACCTTACGATCTGGCCATCGATATGTGGAGCTTGGGATGTATTCTCGTCGAAATGCACACCGGCGAACCTTTGTTTAGCGGGGCTAACGAAGTAAGTTCGACTTACTCGTACTAGTTACTCGTAGTTTGACAGAACCCATTCCGTCGCTTCGGATCGCAAAAATGACGTCGTATCCTTCAAATATATCGGCGTACCGGCAGTTAAAATGGAAAGAACGTGGCGACTTTCTTCCACTATTGCGGGTTACTTTAATTCGAATTTTGCGCACTTATCTGGAGCATACCGCGCCGAAACACGCCGACGAATTCGTCGTGAAAATTGTATTTCAATGAACGAAAAAAGTATCGTTTAAAGCTCGGAACCTCGTGATCACGACATCGACATCGACATCGCACGTCGCGGCGATTTTAAACCGAACTCGCCTCGTAGAAAATATTAATTTCGAACGAATTTGCTTTCGACATTTTTCTCATAATTTTCTTAGTTTTCGGCAGTAGAACGAACAACGAAAATTCTAATTTAAAGGCTGCCTCGGAGAACAGAATGTTCTAAGCCCCGTGCGTTTTTGTTTTTTATTTTTTAAATTCTTATAGGTAGGTAGGTAGGTAGGTACCTATAATATCTAATTCAACGTCTTCGATTCCGCTTCGTGGTTGAATTCGAATAGGTAGGTACTTCGAAATCGGCTGAACGGGAAAAATTAACGAAGTCGACCGAAACGCTAATCAAGAGGAAAATTAAAATTGGCCAACTCCGATACGCGTCCGGTTTTTTTTTTTTTTAGTTTTTTGATTTTCATCGTTTTACACGCACCTACTCGTATTTATTCTCGGTTCACTATCGCGACGATTTTAGCGCATTAACTGCGCAATACTCGCTTTTATTTATTACTCGTAATTTCTTAACGTATTGTCGCTCTTTTCGTAATATCGTGCCTAATCGTTAATTCTCTTCTTCTCTTTTTTCGCGCCTTTCCTGCCCGCAGCTCGATCAAATGAACAAAATTGTAGAAGTGCTGGGCATGCCACCGAAACATCTTCTGGACCAAGCGCATAAGACGCGAAAATATTTTGACAAATTGCCAGACGGCTCGTATATGATGAAGAAATCTAAGGACGGGAAAAAGTATCGATCGGCGGGTACGCGACGACTTCACGACATACTGGGCGTCGAATCTGGCGGACCATCTGGTCGACGTATCGGCGAGCCGGGCCATTCTGTAGCCGATTACTTGAAGTTCAAGGTATGTGTACTCGGTCTTTTTACAGGATTTTTCCTATTTATGTCGCATTTTTTCGGTAGCCTATTCGCGGACATTTAATAAAACTATCGAAAGACGGATCGGATCGGATCGAACCGAACCGAACCGAACCGAACCGCTGTAAGTGACAAAGAATAAAAAAGGCACTGTGTACGCGCTGTACGGTTTACAGACTGAAAATGGAAGAAAAGAAAAATGCTTCTTCGTGCGACGTACCTATATAATAAATAATAAATAATAATACTGCGAAAATAATTGTATTTCGATCGCGTGGCGTGCTCGTTCTCGGTTCTCGGTTCTCGTACATTATCGCAGATGAAGGTTTTTCCTACGCCACGCTACGGCAAGGGTGCTGTATACGTAAGTACGCGCCGTTTCTAATTCGCGTCACTTTTACAGGATCTGATTTTACGAATGCTGGATTACGATCCGAAAACCAGAATCACGCCGTACTACGCGTTACAACACAATTTTTTCAAGCGTACGTTGGACGAATCGACGAGTACGTCCGCACTGAGCGGTAATTCGTTGCCCGTCAACGCGCTCAATTTGAATTCGTCGGCCGCTCTGTCGCATTCGTTCACCGATTCGAATATTCATCAGACAGGTTAGTACGTAGTAGTAGTAGTAGTAGTAGTAGTAGTAGTTGTTGTACACTCGTAGTATCGTATCGTGACACTTTCTGTCCGTTCCCTTCGCCCCGACCCGCCCCGCCCCTACCCTCCGCCAACCGTTATTTACTTACGCGACGGATTTTCTCTCCTATGCTGCCTCGCAGTCGGCAATCGGTTGCTCGCGGATCTGACTTCGTCGACGCGTCACACCACGGTCGACTACGAATCGGGTCTGCATCGGGCGAACGCGGCCAACCAACCGGCGTCCCACTATCCGTACGGACATCGTAGCGCAGCTGCGACCAGCAGCGGTGTCGTCAGTGCGAGCGCGGCCACCAATCAGTTCCGTGGCTCCAACCACCAACACCACCACCACCACCACCCCCACCTCCACCACCACCCGCACCCACTCCACCATCGTAACCCGCTGGCAGTAGGTGTTTCGACGGCACCGCCGTCGTCGCTACCGTTGGTCGGTGCACGTCACGGCGGTGGCGGCGGCGGCGGCGGCAGCAGCAGTAGCAGCAGCGATTTACCGGCCTCGGCCTCCGCTTCGGCGGCGGCGGCTGCGGCCGCCTCCGCGTACGCGCCGTACGGGTACGGGGTCGGTGGCGCGAGCGCCGTCAGCGGCGGTCCAGCCGCCGGCTCGAGCTCGTTCTTTCCGCCTCACGCGAAACCTTCGGCGTCGAAAAACTCGAGCCAGGTATCTGGCGGCAGCGCGGAATCCGCCTCCAGTTCTTCGTCGAACGTGGGCGTCAACGTGCAACAGAATACCATCGCGGCCAGCCACTAAACTACTCGAGTCGCGAGTCGCGTATCCGCTCTTTTTCTCGCGCCCGCCCGTCTCCTCGGTGCGATAGCCGCGACCTAGTAAATCAATCGATACGACTCTTCGATTCGTCTTCTTCGGTTTTTTTTGTCCTCGTTTTTTTTTTCTCTCTTTCTTTGTCGCGCCGCGATCGAAATTACTTTCCAATTCCACTCGACTTTTTTCGCTCCCTCTTCTCTCGCTACTCTCACTCACACACTTACACACTCTCTCTCTCTCTCTCTCTCTCTCTCGCTCGGCTCTGCTCTGCTCTGCTCCGTACTGTATCCGTCTCCTCTTCACTCCCGGAACGAACATCGTCCGCATCGAGCGAAGCGACGACCACACTGGCCCCGTCTGCGACGTACGTGCGCGTTCCTCCTCTGTTGGAGCGTCGCGTCGGATGGCGCCAACTCGTTTCGCGGCAGCAGCTTGCAGTCTGCAGTCTGCCGTCTGCCGTTTGCAATCCGCACGCTGCACCTCGAAATTGAGTGTTGGAGAAGCGCGGCCGCGGAACGCGCTCTCGTCGGCCGCTTCGATCGCATCGCGTTTTGCAAGCACGGTCGCGTGCGTGAGAACGAACGACGCGTCCGACTAGGCGAGAGCCCGTGCGTGCGAGACGGGCTGCCGCCAGTGTGCGATCGGTTAGCCGTCGGATCGACGAACTCGCCTTCCTGCGAGATCAACGACCGTGCCGAGTGTCGGCTGGGCTTCGCCGGCTTTTCGTCGTTGACTGCGCCGGTCGCGTCGAGGTCGAGAATCGAACTGCGCGCGACTCGACCGCCGCGCCTGTAAGAATGCGTTCGCATTTTACTAATTATCTTGTTCGCCTGCCTGCCTGCCTGCCTCCCTGCCACCCTTCCTGTCTCCTTTCTTTCTTCCTTCCTTCCTTCCTTCCCTTCACGCCGCCCCGCGATGGCTACTATTTTCGAGACGACTTGTGACTTGACGCCCGAGTGCGTAACCGTTGGACGCGTATTCGCGTTGCCTTTATCGTTCGTTTCGTGATCGTGATCGTAATCTTGATCGCCATCGTGAACGTGACGTGACGAACGTCACAATTACTGACAGGGCTGAGGGCAGGAGTAGGAGACGGCGACCGAGAGACTTAGTTCGTTCTATTTGCGAATAAAGTGCGACGGCGACGGCGACGCTCTACAACTTGTAAGGGTCGATCGATTCCCGATAAAATTCAAAATACTACGTAACGACGGGACTCGAAACTAATATTGTAAGTTGTAGAGTACTTTTTCTCATTTACATCTCGTCGAAAAGAAAGCGCAAATCTCGTTTTAATACGAGTTGAACGTCATTAAAAAACGAAAGGTGCAATAAACGAACGAATACATATAAGAACTCGGAACCTAGACCGTGGAACTACTTCGTCGAGTAAGTTCTAAAAGTGCGCCCAACTCGTAGACACTTTGTGAGTCAGCGTTGAAAGGGCGCATCTTACTCGTATTTATACGTAGTTATTCACAAACGGAACGAACCTAGTGCGCGCAGCCGTCTACGTCTCTTGCTGTCCGCAAAGGGTCTCGCCTCGCTCTCGGGCATCGCTCGTCTTCCTTCCAGTCGGTCTGTCGTCGCGTGGCCGCGACCGCGCCGCCGCTCCAGTCTTCGTCGAATCGTAAAAAACTTGCAAAATGAAAAGAAAAACTCGGCGTTGGCCTTTCTGTTCGTTGGGTCGGAACGTACCGATAAGCGAAATGGCGCGAAAACGGTCGCGTTTGTCGGCTCACGTGGACGGTGCGCTCACCAGTCACCACGGTTGGACTCGACTAATGTTTCGACCCCCAACAAGCCGCCGCGCCTCGTTCCACCTTCGTACTCGAGTATTGGCGCCTGGCGGATTCTTAAACGTTTTTATTTTTGTACTTTAACCCGTCGCAACACGATTCGTAAACTAGCAACTCTACGTAATTGGCTACCGTCTCCGAGCCGACTTTCTCGCCCACTTAGCTATAATACAATTTGATATAATAATAATAATAATAATAATAATAATAATAATAATAATTAATAATAGTAATAATCGTAATAATAATATAAATAATAAATAATAATAATAATGATAACGATAATAATAATATAATGTAAGTATTATATACTCGTGTTATCCCTTCCGCCTCCTTTAGCCCTACCGTTGGTGTTTTTTTTTTTTTTTTTTTTTTTTTTTTTTTGTTTTTTGCCGAATGTCATCCTTTCACGCGAGTTTATACTCTCATCTTCGTATTCGTTAGCATTAATTTATGCGCTTTTATTTAACTCGGTCGGAGTGGTTTGCGTCGCGGAATTTAGGGGCGCCATCCCTGTCGCTACGTTTTAGCGTTTTACCTGAATTATTTTGAACCGTAATTTTCCCTCCGAATTCTCCTCGAATCGCGGCTACTCGATTTCTCTCTCGAATTCGCCTTTCTCCGTTATTTTGTATTTTTATTTATTTATTTATTTATTTATTCGTTCGTTTATTTATTTATTTATTTATTTTTTTTTTTTACTGAAAACGACTCGGGACGACGTACCCAAGTTATTTGTTGATAAAAAGTAAAAACGACTAATTTGCTCGCCGTCGTCGCTTACTTTCGCACGTGTTACTTTTTTTCTTTTTTTTTTTAATAATTTTTTTCTTCGTCAACCGTTCTCGCCCGTTTCGAACAACGATCGGGATTCGTGTCATCGCCTCGTAACTCGCTTGTAAATACTTTAATGGCGCGTATTTTGTACAGTATTCGGAAGAAAGAGAAGATAATACTACTGTCGTTTCATCGATAATATAGATATCGCTTTTCGACGACGACGAATTTAGAATTTACTTTAATTTATAGAACGGTGGTCGTGCAGCGTGCGCCGCGCGTGAATGGTTGAGGGCTCGACGTTCTCGTCCGTTTTCTTCCGTCGCGTCGATTCGGCAGCCAATTATTACGTTAGATATAAATTTATATATTTATCGTTTTTAAATATATACGTTTACACGGTACTTATTGTCACTCTATTCTCGATCGTATCTTATTTTCGCCGCTTGTCAAATTACCTAGTCAGTTTGAGTTTGACTAACTGGCTGACAACGAAACGTTACGAGTGTATCTGCTGTTTCTAAAGAAACGACCGAGGGCCATACATCAGGATCGCTCTTGGCATTCGTGTTTTCCAACCGTACCAACAATTCAACGTGAAACGTGTAACCAATTATTTTACAATCAGTATGAACGTCCTCTGGTTTGATTTTCGTCAGATTAAGGTGCTGTAAGCTGGAGCACTGGATGCGTCTAGATCATTCTTGCGTTCCGCAACCAACTAAAGCTACTCCACGGTCAGTGGTGGAGCCAGCTTTTTTTTTTCAGGGTGGGCCAAGCAAAACCAATAGACTGGATTTCCCTAAACGAATTTTCCCTCCGATTTCGGAACCAGAGTAAAATGTGAAAAATTGAAAACAAATGAAAGTACAGGTTACTGTGGAAAAATGCGTTTTTATTGGTAATAAAAAATTTTGCACGCTCTCTGGAGGAGTGAGAAAATAACAACGCGAGGAAAGCAAACGATCGAAGGAGAACGTGTAAAGACTAAAGTAAAATTAAAAACGAAACGGACTAGAAAACATCACAGACGGTTGTCAGACTGTTGGTAAATGAAATCGGCACGATTTAGGCGCCGTAAGCTAAATGGCGTCGACACGAAGTGTATCTAGGTATATTATTTTATTATAGGTATAAAATTAATCGATGAAAGACGAAATACGATTACGACGACGACGACCACTGTTTGAAAGCTAATCGGTCGCGTAACGTTCGATTTCTAAATTAATCGAAAATTAGACTAACGAAAAATTTAAATACACGTAGACGATTCGAAGAAATGATTTATATTTTATAAACGAAAATGTTGACGGAAAACAACGACTAATATAGGTAATTATAAGTTGCTCGAAATTAAACGTACGGGTAGCCCTGCCAATTTTTACAATTTAAAATAATCATCATCTTTTTTTTTTTCGTTTTTTTTTTTTCGACGAATGACGAATAGGGCCGTAAATAAAAGCGCAAGAATCGATTCGTGAAACGCCGCGAGAGAAGAGTACCTATCGAAAGAAATGATGGCGCGTGGCGAGGAGGGAAGAGGAGGAGGCTGAGGAAGACGACGGCGGCGCGTGACCATTTTGACGCCGCGACTCTCGAGCTAAGAGCTCGATAGGGATAGGGCATATGACATACGTATACCCGTTATTACAGAGTTACGGCTTACGGAAATGAAAGGCGATACGATGTTGGACACCAAGAGAGGATGGCGATGGCGATGGCGATGGCAGCGAATACGCACGACGACGAGGCGTAACGACGACCAGCCTCGTTATGTACAGAAAAAAAAACGGGGCAAGTCGGCTAACAGTAAGTCGTTTAACAAAAATGACGGTCCAGTTCGGTCCGGTCCAGCTTTCGTAAAAGTACGCCCGGTTACGAGTGTGAAAAGACGAAAGGAAGGCCGCTCGACGAGTACATCGACGACGACGACGACGACGACGACGACAACCAAGTCGCTGGTCGCGTGGTCCAAGAAGAACAACGGTGCGGCGACGAGACGATGGCGTTGCGAATGCGAAAGCGTACGAAAAACGCAACGTTTCGATTTCGAGTATACTGTACTGTACGTAGTACATGGTACATACATTACATATACTGTGGTCTAGGTATAGTTGAAGAAAAAAAAAAAAAAAAAAACATCTCCAACTTACGTCGGACAGTGAGAAGTTTCGAAACACGCGGTAAAATAATGCGTGTAATAATTAGGGCGGCGAAAAAACGCGGACAAACGTCACGTGTGGCTGGGATGGAGGGGATGCGAGTACATTTTTCAAGTAAATCCGCGCTCGTAGCTCGGATTAATTCGCGAAAAAACTAATAAAATACTCGTACCTACGGCGATATTACTCGTATTAGGTAATAATACGCGCGATACGATAAAATTTGATGAATAATAACCCTACCGTAGGCGCTAGCGCGGCAATATTACAAAATTAGGTACTGCGAAATATCGCGCCAACATTTTGAAACTCTCCCAATACTACGAAACAGTATCGCCGCAATAGTATATTATGCCCCGAAAATAGTATGGTCGCCGTATTCTAAGGAGACGTTAATACCATCTAGAGCAGCGGCGGACCTAGACCAACATTTTGTGTAGCGGGGCGGGCGGGAGGGACGGAGGCGTTTCCTCCGAAATGTAAAAATATGCCATACTTTTCGCCTAATCGTCGGAGCAGGGTTCCCAGATTGAAAATTGAAATATTTTCGTTCGCTACGACAAAATCAAAAATGAAAAATTTTCGAGCAAAATAATTCCAAAAAAAAAAAAAAAAAAGTTGCGCAAAATACGATCGCGTGCGCTGGACACACGGTGCGCATTTTATAATCGATCATTTTCTACGCTTACTCCGGAGTAAATTAAGAGAAAGTGCGCGTACACTTTTCGAACGCTGTCCAAGTCCAGATTTATTGTCACACTCGACTCGACTCGACACAAATCTTACGCGCGCAACAACTCGTTACGAAGATACGAACAAGAGGCGCCGCGCCAACGTTTGGCACGGTGCTTTACCTTTATATTTCGAATGCGGAGTACAAGGGCAAAATCAAGCGACCTCTGCGACGACCCCACGTGAATTGGAGCTACTCGTAGTTTGTAACAGCGAACACGAGGCGTACATCGAATCGACGCACGCGGAACAACTAATGTACGTACTACGTGCTCGCTTTACGAACGCGTTTTCGTGCTCGAGTCGAGCGTGCGTAGAGAAACTCGAAAGAATGCCGCACGCGACGCGACGCGACGCGACGGTCAAGACGAATGCGAATGCGAACGACGAGCGAGAGCCGCAAACGAAACGAAGGCGATTCAGAGGGGGCGCGCACTCAGCGGCTTATTCGTAGCTCTGAGATTGGCGAATCGTTGGGCCAACGGTACGCTACTCTGTGTCACGCCTTTACGAATACTCTCGACGATAGCGTTTTCGTTGGACGCATCCTGAAAAGCAGAAAGAACGCATAAATTAATGAAGAAACGAACGAAACGACGAAAAGTGCAATAAAATAAAATCGACTCGAGGGTCGACTGGTGATGGTGGGGTGGACCGCAACGGTTGGTACGCGCGGGCGTCGATCGTTTGGACGCGCTCGACCAACCGCCACGTGGGGCACGACGCGACGCTTACATTTTTGACGTTGGCAACCGGAATACGTTTGGCAACGACCATCCTACGCTGCGTCGCTGCGCTAGCACCGAGCACGCGTCTGTCTGGCTCTTCGTCGGCGGACAGCAGCGATTTGCCCGCATCCGTACCGCCACGAACGCTCGAATCGTGTTTTGTGAGGACAGCGTCGGCGTCCGTCGAATGGACCGGTATCTGCGAAAGGAGCGAACAAACGGCGCTTAGTACTCGTCACCTACTTATCGTTAGTTCAATACCGAAATGCGAAGCGAGCGCTCATTTACGACGCACGTTCGTTCGTCTCGTCTTGTCGCATCGCATCGCATCGCATCGCATCGCATCGCCTCGCCTCGCATCGTATCGTATCGTATCGTATCGTATAGAAAAGGCATACTCACGCTTTTGAAGGCGACCGTGCCATCCTTATACTTGATCTTGATCACTTTATGCAGCTGTCGCTGCTCCAAACTGACGCCTTTGTTCGACGCAGTCACCGCTGCTTCCGACGACGAATGACGGCCCATCTTTTCCGCCATCGTCGATTCTCCTCGCGAGAAAGTCGTCGTCGTCGTCGTCGTCGTCGTCGTTGATGCCGTCGTCGCCGCCGTCGACGCCGTTGGTTTAGATTTGTGCTGCTCGGGTGCTCGTTTCGACGACGCCGATAATTTATCGCCTCTTCCGACAACCTTGTCAGCTCTGTCGGATCTCTCTGCTCGACGATGTAGCGGATCTTCTTCACCGTGAGTACGACTGACGAATGCGCCGCCACTATCGACATTATGCGAACCACCCGCTCGCCAACTGCCTTCGCTCTTGGAGCCAAGTTCATCTCCGGACTTACGCAAGAACCGTTCTCTCTTTTCTAAAATACCTAAAATCATCGCAACCGATTGTAAGCGCGACGAGGGAATTTTCATTTTTCATTTTCATCGCCGAGCAACGCATTCGGGTTCGCGCGTAAAGCTACTCGTAGGCACACGTGTGCGAGCACGGCGGTTCGTGAACCACCGCCTCGCCCCCTCACACACTAAGAGTAACAGTAACAGTAACAGCAAGAGTAAGAGTAAGAGTAACTGTTCCCACACGATCCATCCGCGACGCATTTACTATACTCGTAGTGCACATTTTTTCTATCGCTCTTTTGGTAGAGGCAATGCCGCTAGCTCCCTCCTCGCTCACCTATCCAGATAATGACGCGAGTTTTGCCTTTTGATACACGCCGACAGCAGAAGCGGCCGGCGCGACGTATATCTCAGTGTTAACGGAAAAAAAAAGAAAAAAAGAAAAAAAGAAAAAAAAGAAAAAAATGGTAATCGAGTAGTCGACAACGAGTCAGGTACTCGACGATCGTCGCCCATTCCACCCGTACAAATTATTCTCTATTCGAAAATAGCGGTACACATACACACACTGTATTCCAACAGGTTCGAGAAACTTTATCGTAATAACGCGTTATTTTCAACAAATTAACCGGGTCGATTTTTGAAAACATTCTTCTCGTAATATTTTCAAGCTAATAATATTATCGTGTTTTATTCGGGAAAAAAAAAAAAAAAAATTGTATTTTGCAAAAATGTTTTCGTCGACTACTTTCTTTTATTTCTCCGTGGGTACGTCACCGTTGTTAGAAAAATGAATGAACAGAAAATGAAAATGATTTCCGACGCGTTGAAATATCCCCTTCGCCCATATTATCGAAATTTTTGGAAAAGTTTTTTAAATGGTAAGGAAGTCGAACTAAAATATCTGCCGAATTATTTACAGACCGACTCGAACGTCCGGAGAATATTTATTTTTCGTAGTTCCTATTTAGAATACCTATTTGAAAATACGTCCGAAGTGAAGTACGAGTACCTTCGAAATACTATCGCAATATCGGCCGACTGTTAGGGTATTTTCTAAGAGTATCGAGGCAACCAATTAAACGGACGCGGACTAAATTTATATCGAAATTGCTTTCTTTACGCTCGAGATGTACGGTACAAATTTCAACCGTATACTGTATAGCACAAAATTATACGAGAGCGTATACGAGTACGTACGTATATACGAGTAATACCGGTTAAAATTGATATAATATACCGACTACATACATGTTTCGTTATATTATTTCATACTCGAGAGAGCGAAGGGTAATTGATAAATTGATAGAATGTGACTATAGATTTGGATTAACGGACCTGAAAACTGTATAAGGCGGTATAATTATTATACGTTCGCGTATATTAAAATGAAATTAAAATTTCGTTTATTGGAAAAAAATTAATACAGTGGCAAAAACGTAACATTAGCCGCATTTAATGCTAGGTTTCACGTTCGTTCTTTAAATTTCAAAGCGTCTAATCCAATTTTTTTTCCCACTTTTTTTTTTTCTTTTCCGGATGATGTTTAGTAGGTGGATAGGAGTACGTAACGTAGGTACTCGTATTATATCAACGCGTACGTGCCAAAAATTTGTTGGTCATATTATATGGGAAGGATGTTACGATTAGATGAAAATGAACAAAAATAGCCGGAAATCAACGAAAACGTGCAACGACTCACCTTTTATGTTGTTCTGAATAAAGCTTTGCATTTGATTTTTTAAACGTTGCTCTTCCTTCATTTGAACAAATTTTTCACGTAATTTCTTTTGGTGTTCGACTTTCTCACGATACAACATCATTTCTTCATCTTCGACCTAAATGTTCGAGTCGATATTTTACGATTAAAATTATTATAAAACTAACGATACTCGTAACAAGTGTGTCGCGTCTTGCTAAGTGCTTACAAATGGACTACAAACTATAAGTTTCATTACATTTACACCATCTAGCTGTACTTTGCAAAGTGCCGCGAAACATTGTGAAATGACGCATTAAGTCATATCGTTAGTTTCAAGCGAAAAGATGGTACTATTTCTCAGTCATTTTTGAGAAACACAAGTTTGAAAGTAGGCTATCCCATAAGGCTGGTATGAAAAACCCTTTTTTCTTTCGGCTTTTATCTGCCATCGAAGCGCATTTTCATGTTTTTCACGTTGGTAGACATAAAAATGAATTTAATAATGCCTCCGAAGTAGAAAACTTGAGAATGTTATTGAAAAATTTGGACATAGATACCACCTTTTCGCTATAAGGCGTCAACGTGTCAACGATCTGGAAGGAGCACTCGTAAATGGCACGAACAGTCGAATACTCGTACTCGGCGAAAAGAAAAAGAAGGCGTCTGGGGGATAGTTTATCCGCGTCTGTTACCTTTTCATCGTACGCGTAGCTGCGAGCGCAGCGCGGTGAGACAAGGATAGCTTATTCAACAGAGCACTATATAATGTAATAATTTGGAGCCGAACCATCTACTTTCCCTTTTCACGTGATATCTTTAATAAGTCACCATCTTCCCGATAGTTGATTGAAAATAACTCGAAGTAATGAAAATTAAAAAAAAAAAACGAACGCGGGCGCGTATCGCAGTAATTAGCTAATTTTCACGCGATTTGCATTTTTGTCAACTTTATCAATTGCGCTAATCGACTTAAAATTTCCAAATTTACCGTCGTAGCGAAAATATAAATAAATAATACGTTGAAACGAAAAAAATTTAAAAAAAAGAAAAAGAAAAAAAAAAGAAAGAAAATACGATACGAGTAATTATTTTTCGCTACTACAGGCCATCGATGATTTAATTTTAAGAATGATATTACTAGTCTACAACAATACTGCTGACTGGTTCCTAAAATCGAACTACTCGTATTCTCGTATTCGAGCGAGTTGAATAAAAGCGTATAAAGTACGAGTAAACTGCTTCAACAACGCAACGGTCACATTCTACGGGCATTTAAAACTTACTTTTTTGGATGCGGGCGACGCGGGCGAATAATCGTATCGAGTTTGCTTGTAATCGCCTTCTCCATCCACAGATCTCACCATAGCACGTTTCAAATTACTAGCGTTAGTTTCTTTACACACGACTGAATAATCTGCGAACCACGAATTAATTTAGCCGATAGAAAAAAATTATAATTATTATAGCGTGTTCGGCGAGAGAATGCAGAAAAGTAAGGCGAGACGCGTGCTCGGTGAAAAAATAACGAAGATTTACAATCCAGTACAGAGTTGAAAAACGCTCTCAATGTTTTTCGTACGGGAATGTGAAACTTACGAGTACTGTATTATGTAATAGACTTTCCTCTTCGAGTCTTCGATGAGAGGGAGAACAAACTATACCGAGCTTCAAAAAATATGCGCAAAATATCGAAAATGACAGAGCAAAAACCGAAGAAGCGAATTAGCGAACAGTGTTTATAGAACTAGTCGAGTCGCGCGTTTTTCATATCCCTTTTAGAATATTACGGTACAAGTACGAGTATAATACCTACGTGTATGCACATACGTACCAGTATATTATTAAAGAAAAAATATAATTAAATAAGACAACATTTTTTTTTTAGATAATTGCTTTCATCTTCCTTGCGCAATCCAGTTCGTTTAGAGTATTTCCATTTTCGAGTGAATACATACTCGTAGTTTACGAGTAAATACGACACGATTGCCGATTGCATAGCTAACGCCTATTTTCTGAATATTCGAAGCAAGCGATTAGTTAAATAAAAGCATTTTTCTAAAAAAAACTACCTAGCGCGCGAAAAGAAAAAGTTGCACAGAATAGAAGTCGTATCGAATTACCAGACATTCTACCGGAATGCTGCTCCGAGTGCGAGTAAAACGAACGTCTTTGCTGTTGTACTTGTTGTTGCTGTTGCTGTTGCTGTTGCTGTTGCTGCCGTTGTATTTGCTGATTGTTGGACTCGTAATGCGAATAGTTGGCCTAAGAAATGAGAAAGACAAAAATATAAATACTGTACCTACGTACAACGACGGCAAGAAAAGAATAAAATATACAGAGCCTACCGTTCTAACGATTGACCAGCCAGAGAGCTGGATTAATAACTAGAAGGAGTTCTCCCCGCTAAAAACGGCCCAAACTGTGGAAAAGAGAAACATGTCTTGGAAACAAGCTCCATCTTTTTACCCTCTTTATTTTATTTATTTTTTGTCGTAAGTCTAGTTGCATCAAGCAGTCGAGCTACGTGCATACTGCCCACGTAGCTAACCATTGGATCAAATAGGTAAGAGACGGATAATAATTTATTCCCGAGATATCCTCTTTCTCCTTTTACAATTCGGGCAGTTTTCTTTCGCAATACGTTTCATCACGAGTGCTCTTTCCAGTTATTAAATTCAGTTCGCTGCGATTAACCGAGCCACACGATAGATCATTGTGATTTAGGATGAATGTAATAATATTGTACCAAGGCGAAATTGATAAGCTCGTTTAAAACTTGGAAGAGTATCGAAATACTATATGTGCGAGTACTTTGCAAATGAACAAACAACCAGGAAATATAATGAATTATTGAAAAAGAACAAAAAATCGCTTCGGTATCGATTATTTTTAGCATGTTCGCATTTTCGAATGAATTTTTTTTTTTTTAATGCGATAACATTTTTATTTTCGTTGCGCGGGTTTTGTTTTGCGTTAGCTGGTTCCTTTTTATGCAACCTTTTCGCAAATATTTTCAAAATATCCATAGTTCGTCCATAGTCGATCGAGCTGGCCAAAATAATAATTATTATCACTTTGACGAAAATTGTACCGATGACCGGCGGAGAGAAGTCGCGTGAACGCGGATGTTTTTTGGGTGCACCGATCAAAGGGTGAGAAGAGGGCAACTTTCGTCGTGTACTTTCCGAACGACTTTATGAAAATGCTATCACATTAATAATGTATCAGTCTTTATTTTGGTCCTCCTCACCCCCCTCGCCTAAATGAAAAGTTGGTTCCGCCACTGGACTGCAGAAAGTTTCATTGCCGTTCGTAAGGAGGCAATTTAAATTACATTTTCATTTGTAAAATAAAATTATCACCTTCTAGGTACCGAAAGACGGTTAATTTTAATTACAGCGAATTTACTCAAAAAAAAAAAAAAAAAAAACCTGCTTTCCTGGCATGGCCAGCAGCTTGATTGGCGGGAAGTGGGGGAATGCGCAACTCGGATGAAAATTTACTACGTCAAATGTAAAAAAGTGTACAGCACTCGGGTGAAATACTCGATCTCGGCCCAAGTCCACAATCTGCTAAATGAAAATTGGCAAAAATTTGGAAAACAGCAGCTCAAGATCATGCGCGTGTTACACGTATTATAAATACGTAGGTTTATTCCGATTCGGCAGTCCGCTACCCAACATTATTTGGAAGGAGTGAGAAATTAATTTTTCAAGTTTTTCTCTTCCAAACTGAAACGACTTACTCGTGTGCACTGTACGAGTGCGCAGTACATTCTCGTCGACGTGTTTCGCACTTGGCAGGTTGTGAACTTGGAGCGAACGGGCCACGTTATGCTCGCACTCGTAGTTATAATACGGGTAATGACGACCAATGTACTCGTACTCGTACGGGATACGGGCACATGAAAATACGGTACGCCGAAATGGCGAACGCCAACTCGTATTCGACAGGGAATAGCAGAATACGAGTAATGGGTACATTACCTCGGTAACGGCTGACTGGTAGAAAGGCGGCTGCGGCAGATGCTGATTCGAGTGAACACCGGGAGGCGGCGGTTGTTGATACGCCGGCGACGGCAGGTTTGACGCAGCCAATGCGACCGAGTTTACGCCATGCGAAGGAAAGGCGGCCGAATGCGCGCTCGTCGCGTTCGAGTTGGCAAAAGACGGCGGCGTTGACGGCTGCAGCGGCATTCTAGGAGCGTAAACGGGTGCCAAACGCGGCGGTCCTTGCATTTGCTGGGCGGGCGCAAAGTGGCGAAAGGGTGGCGGACAGTGACTCGGCACCATTTGCGGAGGACCGGGACCGGGACCGGAACCGGAACCGAAGCCCGCTGGCGGACGTTGATGTCCAGCGTCCGGCGGTGGCATGTGCAGCGGTGTCATCGACGCTGGCTGAAACGGCGGATGATTCGGGACGGCTGGAGGAAATAACGGTCCGTTCATATGCTGCGAAGGGGAGGGCGGCGGCGGCGCTGCCCGCATCGGATGCGGCGGTCCAGAAAAAGGCATCTGCGAATGCGGCGCGAGGAAAACGGGGTTATTATTTGGATACATGGCGGGAGGGCCGCTCATGTTCATCGGAGGACGATTGACGAGCGCAGAAGGGAGCGCAGCTGGTGCGAACGGCTGATGAGGAGGCGGCGGCGGCGGCATCGAACGAAAAAAGGGTGCCGCCGTCGAATTACGGATTGCAGCCGGTCCGAGCGGCGACCTCGTAAGCATATTATTTCCCATAAACGGAGGTCCTGCGGCTCGAGGCGTGTGAAAAAGCGGCTGCGAAGATGCAATCGGCCGGATACCGGGAGGCGGTGGTAACGAGACGGCCGCGTTCGCGCCGAAATCGCAAAACGTGCGATTAAAAGAGCCATCGGAAACGGGCACGCTCAAATCACTCGTAATATGATAACGTTCTTGCGTGATCTGCACGCTCGCAACGATCGACTGGTGAGCGAAGCCGGTGCAAGTGTTTTCATATCGCGTACGCTCGTCTATCAGTTGACGCGTCGTCTAAATTATAAAACGAAATTCGATGAGAAAAACGCCCCTTTTACATGCAATGTAGCTTATGTACGAGTTATGTGGCACGCACGCCACAATAACACCATCAGACTCACATTTGAACCCAGCGTCGATTCTAACGCGTACTCGTCGTATTTTTGGCTTATCGAATCTTCGCAGGGTGGTATCCACTTGGGCATATCATGTTCTACACGATGTCGGGACGAATCTTTCGTGCGGAAAAAAGTCATAGAAACAATATCGAATAACGTTCGTAAAAAGACACACAAATCGAGTACAATGCGAGCTAACGCAATCGGCTTCGTTCGCTTTTTCGCGCGTTATAAAGTAAAATATACACGTAGGTATTTGCGTTTTACGCGTATGTGACTATGTAATGTATGCGTACACTATTACTAACGAATTGAAAAAAATGCATTTTCGCCGTCGCGTCGTACTGTAGTAAATTAACGAACGAAATAACGCGTAGGCGAGATGAAGAGTAGGCAGGCTACGCGTTCGAAGAGGTTACAAAAATACGTATGTACCATCGGTTCACGATCGTACCGACGAGAAAGAAATGTCGGCCACTTTTTCAGCTCTTTGCGAATGCAGGAAATATACAGTTCTCAGTTCTGCCTAACTAGCGAGTACCGCGGTTAGAACTTCAGAAGACGAAGCAATTTTACAAATATTTTTTGCCCGACGATTCGATTTCAGCTAGTTAGTATAGTTGCCCCGTTATGATTCAAAGGGACGGGCACGGGCATAACGCATCGTCACTTCTCTTCGGAGTTTGCTTAATAAAATTAACCATTAGGTGATCGCATCACACTGTTCATTCTACTCGGTAACGACCACCCGCCCCTTCCACACATCACATCATAAATGGACACGTATGTACCACAAATCATCAACTTGAAATCGCCGTCACCAACCGAGTACATATAGATAGTAAATAGAAAACGGCCGCTTACCGTCGATGTGATGATCGGACGAACCATCACTCGTCATCGATGCGTATCGACGACGTTCATTTCGTCGCCTCGAATCGTCGTAATCGTAGCGACGTTTATACGCAGTCGATTCGACGCGCTTCCGACCACCGTTGCCGCGATGATCGTTTTCGTGTTCTTTGCCAAGAAGCTTTCGATTACGAGAAGGTTGCGAGGATGAAGAAGATGCAACAGTGGGTTGTACTTTCTCCATCACTTTGGCTGAAATTGTAATAATAACCATCAATAATAGTAATAATAATAATCATAATAATCATAATGATAATAATAACACACACCAGAATCAATGGGTAATAGAAAATCATAAAAGTAGACGAGTTTAAAAGTGATTTCTTGTGGTCGGCTAAATCAAAAATATTCAAACAACTCGGAGAGAGATGAGACTTAACTGACGAATCAAGTTCTAATAAAACTATTTGAAAATATAGAATTATGTTTTTTTTTTTTTTTTTTTTTCTGTTTTTGTTTGTGACCGTGTCTGCAATAAGGATACGGCGGATGATCGCATGAAGGTTAACAAAAATTATACTTTTCGTATTTCTGATAAGAGAATTTCACGCTGAAACAATTGATAAGTTCGCCATCTTCCCAGCTTTACAACTGACACAGTTATTTAAACTTCAAGTTGAGAAAATTAAAAACCCCTAAAATCAAAACTTTTCTGCATCCATGCCAGAACATGCAGATTTATCTACTCGTGAAAATTGATTTTTTACAGACATGGAAAGCTACAAAGTGGAACCCAAAAAGTACGCAACTTCTACGAGTCACTTCGTGGCCTTCCCTTCGTAGACATACACAGATAGCCAACCAAAATTATATTTCCGAGTATCTTTAGGGAGGGGGAGGGTCTCGAAAGCGCCATGATTCATCTTGGGTCTCCCATGTGTCATGAAATGACTACACGTATACGAAAACGAATATGCTTCTTACCATCATGCACTCATCACACATTCACACTACCCTCACCACACTGCAGCATGAGCATGGACGGAGACCTGCGGGAAAGCACTAAGCAGGAAACCAACAATACAATCTACATAGTACACTACATACACGTACAGTCGTACACGGACTTAGAGACGAGGCGCGATCCAATGAGAAAGCTGTGCTGTGTAGTGGTGCATACCTAAAGCTGGGAGATTATCATAATTTTTTCCCATATTCCTTAACGATATAACCGTAGACTTGACGGACTTTTCGGGCGCACTGTCAGGCTTCTTCGCCGAATCCGATTCGTTGCTTGGAATCTCATCGACCGAAGAACTCACCGCATTTTTTTCGCTAAACTCTACCGAATTATTAGTTATCGCTGTTTTCGTTTCTGAATATTCATAATTCGTCACTGTCGTATCTGAAAATCGTAAAACGTTGATGAAGAAACTTTCGTCGATTAGAATCATCAAACACCCGACGAGCTTAACGAAAAGTAATCGGTTAAGCGTCAAGTACATACGAATTGAACCAATCGCATTCTACCTGATTCGTCTTTTTGAACATCATCATCGTCATTTGGCTGCTCGTCCCCTGCGTTAATATCGTGACTCGTCGATTGCGACTCACAAATTGCTTTTTCGGCGGGTGTAGTTTGGTTTTTCGGCTGAAAATACACACGCTCGGGTAAAAAATGAATTTTTGAAAACAAAGGAGGAATAAGAACGTGAACTAATTACGATAATTGCCGATGCAGACTGCGTTACAGCAACTGATTCCGCTTCAACTATATCTTCTTCTGCAATGCCGATATCTAGGACATCTTCTTCGCTAATAAAAACAACCAAATAAAGCGCGTCAGAGTCAAGGGAGAAGAAAAAAATTTAATACAAAATTGAATAATCGGAGGTATTTTCGACAGAATATTTAACGACGTGGGTACCACATTTGTGTATATGTTAGCAATGGGTGCCTTCTGACGTATCTACGTGATATAAACTATATCTAGTGAGGTTTTTTTCATTCTTACGACGATTACAGCCAAAATGTCACAAGGTTAAAAAATTAGAAAAGACATCTGGAGAGGAAAAGAACGCCAATTCGTTTTTTTTTTTTTTTACTGATTCATAATGAGTGTGAGAAAAAAATGTATCAGAATTCGATGATATTCACAATTCAAAACGATATTAGCGAACTTGAAAACTTTTAATAGACGTATTACCCATACAAGGCTGCTCAATATTTAGATTATTTTTTATACTCCACATTAACCAAATAGTCTAGAAAGATTGACAAAATCAAGAGTTAATAAAAGTCTGTAGGCTACTTGTGTCATTTTGTTAAAAAGATACACGCATTGTAAAATATATCTGTGCATAGATATTGTAACGTTTGTTCACACACACCTTCAAATAAAACCCTCACAGCTTAATAACACTTTCAGGAAAACGACAGACCTATTCTCGCTGTTGTTTCGACCGCAAGAGCTCCACGTATTACGCCGGCAAAGCAAGCTCTCGACGAATAAATAAAATTAATATAGAGTACGCAAAAGCGCATTTGTTTCGCATTGGCTGCGTACGGTGACTTGAGCGCTAAAACCAATCATTTTGTATCCACCAAACAATCATCATCGATACTTACATTCGTTGTTTATCGCTCATGAACTTAAATTGACTAATGTAAACGGGTGAGCAAAATTTTCAATGAAACAAAATACTCACGTTTCCAGATGATCACCAGCTCTAAGGTCGTCGCCTGTTCGCTGCTGTAAGAAATATAACATTTTAAATTAATTCGACCAACAATATAATAAATGGTCTTAGACTATGCTTATAAGAGTACGGCCTTCTCAAACGCAAAAAACACGCCTCCGTACGTACCTCAGTTGCCTCCACGAAATCATACTCCGTCTCAGCCAATAACGCATCTTCATTTTCGTTATCGAAAGTAAATTCATTCTCATCAAGTTCATCATCAAGAATTGTGTCATCTCTGAAAAATTGAAGCATTAACGAACGGGCGAGATACTTGTTCATTCCTGAACTTTTATCCTTGGAGGATACATAAGATCCCCGAATAAATTTGTTCATCCGTGTTCAAAATTTGAAATGAAACATTTTCAAACGACGTTATGATAGAGATAGAAAACACTTACGAGTTTTCAGTGGTCGCCATATCACCGTGCGATAATTCTACGAGATGGCGACATCAATCAAGGTACTTCCTATGATTTTATATAAGCATCGCAGCTTCTCCTAAATTTCATCTCTAATTAGAACACCTGATACGTTACATAAAAATGATATAGTTAAGGTAAATCCTTTTGAATCAGTACAGAGTATAATGGAAGAAACACTATAAAAAGTGATAGTATTCACTATTCATGATGACGTACGGTAAAGATCGGTTATGAAATTGAATCTTCGTCTAACAAATCTCAGTGCACTGGTTGAAATCACTGGAATAATAACATCAAACCTGATTCGATTCAAAGCGGCTAAACGAATAGAATGAATTAAATTTTAATTTAATTTATAACATATTACAAATTTACAAAACTTGAAAAGCAACAAACAACTTTGAACTTCATCCGTTCGGAAGACCGAAACTGCCAAAGATTTGGCTACGGGTGGCGGGCGTTACTCCACAGTCCAAGTTAAACATAAATAACACGGATACGCAGACGACGAATTACTTTTACTGAAAATTGTTCAACCTACAAAAAAAAAATAATAAACAGAAAACACCCACGAAACGAGAGATTTCTACTTTTTTTCTTTCTCTCTCCTCTCCGTCTCTCGGCAAAGGTATATTCACTCGGTGTTAAACTGTTGTTGTCTGTTGTAATTTCAGCAGAAATACCTATGGATCTTGTTTTAGCACCAATACCATTTACAATCTTCTGAAAATATGGTCGTTGAAAGAATTTAAAAAGTAAGAATCGTTTACTGTTTTATTCTTCGTGTGTTTCATAATGTAAAATTTTTAAATGCTTAATTGTGGATGTGGCGCTTTGGGGCTTACTTTTGTTTTTATATCTATCGATTCGCTTATGAAAGTATCAACACGGGGTATAGGTATTCTTATCTGTCTAATGCTCTTCTGTATTATATTTCCAGCAATTCGGTGTTCGTATTTCGTATTCGATGTAATAAAACATGGATACCTTTAACCACACTGCGTTCTGAATATTTCACACATTCGGTATCATCTAAACGTACTGATATACGAAAAACTGCTTCGCTATAAAATGAATAAAAAGTAAGTGCGTCCCATCGCTCGCCCCTTTTTTCTTTTTCGTGCGCCTTATTCGCTCGAATCTCGAATCTCTCGGAAGGAGATTTAGACATAATATCTTCGGTTTCTCACTCGAGTTTCTAGTTGAACAGGCACGCTCCTATTTTGAATCGGGTTGCTTAACGATCTCATCGTCAACGATGTTGAAACCCTCGCTACACAATCATCGGATCTAAAATGTTTTCTTTTTAAGTGAAAACCAACCAGGCTCTACTGAGCGAAAAGTTGATAGTGAAATTGTAAAATTTCGCATAATCAAAGACAAGAAGGATTGTCAATCTTTTCTTCGAGTTATTTTTGCTTTTCGATTTTGTAATTTTACGAGCGGTTGGGGGTGGCGGACCGAACAACTTGTGAAATGCATGCCAAATATCGTCCCAACCGTTTAATCCGACGCATTCGCACCGCTGATGCTGTTATACTTTTTTATTACAGACATTAGTGATCATAGATAACGAGTAAAGCAATAGAGGAGTGCGGGTGAATGGAGCCCTTTGGTGAGGAATTAGGTGGGATGGGCGATCTCTTTCCTAATTCAAGTTTTCTGTAATTGAACGGTAGCTACCACTAATGTTGCTCTACATGTCCCGTCGTGTCTACTGTTTCCACCGGTAAAATCCTGGGGATCGACAGTGTGTTTTTGCCATTCAATTTAGTTGCGTATCTGCATAGGTGTTTGAAGTTGTTATCGGATAGACTTTTTCTCTTCTCTTTTCTATCTTTTAGTCTTACTCGACACGGGCGAATCATGGCTTGAGATTTCTAAAATAATTTTAATTACTAGCTGTCTGTCCGAACCAGAACCTTTAACAGGTTAGCAGGCTAAATCCGCGTTGACTAGTGCCCAAGTCGCGAGTTTTTTCCCCTTATCTAACAGCCGATCGTCGTTTTACTATGCCCATCATTCAAGTGCAACAAAAGGAAAAGTGCGAGAAACGCGTTTTTGTTCCGGGCACTTGGATGACCGGCGCAGTAAAAAGATGCGATACTAGTGATCGACGGCAGTGCGGCGCTTTAAAATCAAGTACACGTATTAACGCGTCGATGGACGTCCGTTTTACAGGTTGTTTCTGGCCATGTCGAGAAGACGAGTTTCATGTCCGCTGACGGCTCAGCAACTGTGGGATGCCGTGAAAATAATTCGTTACAAGAGGCAGGTTCCGGATATCGAACGTATTACGCGTTACATGAATCGCACTCACAACGTTTCCGATGGTAAGCGCGAAAACGCAGTTTCTAATTTCCATTTACTATTAAAGATGCCCTCGATTTCGCTTTCCTCGAAAACGCTTTCTACTACGAGTAATTCTGGAATTCGTTCTTCGTTTTTCTCAATTCTCAGACGAAGTTGGGCGACAAATTAATTACTGCGTTCGCGACGGTTTGTTGAAAGTAATTAAAAAGATCGGTTCGAAAGGCTCGAAAATTGGCGTAGAACAAGAAGGTTACAAACTACCGGATGATAAAGTAATATTTAATTTACCGAACACTCTTCGACGCGTAGCGGTACCCCGTACCCGGAGTTTTTTCAATTTTTACTCGCACGTAATTGCGTATTTGTTTGGTAGGTCGAGAAAGATGGTCACGACTGGTACTGTTTCGAATGTCACAGCGGAGGCGACGTTATTTGTTGTACTTCTTGTCACCGAGTTTATCACCTTTCGTGTATGTCGAAAGACGATTTACCCGAAGACGACGTGAAAAACAAATTTACGTGCAACGTCTGCAAGGTGAGCCGTTGCGTGCCTTCCGTTCGTACGTCGATCAACTCGACGAAGAATACGTGTCCACTTGTTTACATTATCGCCTCTTTTTTTTTATTCGCAGCGATGCGGTAATAAAGAATTGACGCCGAGTATTAAGAAAAGTCAGCTGAATAGGCTGCTCAAATACACGGCCACTAAAATGAAAGAAAGGGTGAGTAAAATCGTGCTTCATTCGTGTACGGCGTATGCACTTACGTAGACTCATTTCGTGTCAAACCGAATTTCTATCCTTTTTCGCGATGATTCAGACGCCCACCGATTATGGGGTGATGGCCCAAAAACGAGATGGGAGGTACTTGGTAGCGAGAGTTGAGGGTTCGCATACAATATGCTCGTATCTTTTGCCTTTTTTAATATTCGGGAAAAAAACGTAATCGACTTGTTTGCTACTCCGAGTGGCGGCATGCTTCGATTACTCTCAATCGACGACTATACAGTAGCCTACTTGTACAGTCATCGATGATGATTATTGCGCAGCTGCGATTACTAAAACCGTAAACCGTGTTTTTCAACAGCTTCCAGTAGCATTGACGGATCGTCAGCCACCGAGTAATACTTCGTACTTGTCGGAAAGATTTGCTATTCAAGGGCAGGTGAAAAGTCCTAGTATCGACGTTCCTAGTAATTTTAAATGGGTTCTGAACGATAAAGATGATTGGAGAGTCGACTATCTCATTTATAGGTAACGATTCCTTATTACCGATTTCTTCGTCATCTGTCTAATATTTTGTCGATCGCGGTAATCGGAAGGCGATCGAATATTTCATTTTTCATAATGAAGTAAGAAATGTCGGTACGCCGAACAAAGATTCACAGAATCGAGGCACTGACGTGGGTACAAATGACAAATTATGTACTTGCTAGTCTTTAAAATTGTATGTCGTCGAACAAGTTTCTTCGCAAATTTTCATCCGCAGTATTTGTTCGAGTTGGAAGTTGAACTCGTTATTTATGGTGGACTACCTAGTCGACTAATTTTCCACGTTGTACGTTGAATTTTAATGCTCTCAATCGTGTACAGACCCATAGATCTGCACATTATGGAGTCGAAGGCGGACTGCGGTAAATACGAACATTTGGAAGAATTCAGAGCTGACATTCAGACTATAGTGCACAACGTTGTCATCTTCCACGGAGGTAAGTTTTCGCTCGGCGTTGCGAAATTCGCATTAAAGCTGCACGAATATGAAGTTCGTGTTTGATTTTTCTGTCGCGTTTTCAGTGCACAGTAACATGGCGGATATGGCACGACTCATGTTACGCGATTGCAATAGCGATTTACAAGAAATACTCGAATGTTGGCTCTGCTACAAGCACTCAAACGATAAAACATTACGTAATTGGTTCATCAAACCGTGTAAACCTCCTCACGAACTGGTTTATGCCAGGCAAAAAGGATATCCGTATTGGCCTGCCAAGGTTAGTTTTAATTGTCTCGTTATTAGCAAAGACGCGCTCTTAAAATAATGTACTCGGGTAGCTGACGAATGAAATCTCGTCGCGACGTAATTTTTATTCGCTTTTATGGAGGATTGTCGAGGGTCAGAATTCAAAAATCTCGCACCTGAGCTTTTCTGAAAGCTTATGGCTTTTCCGCAATGCTTTATGTTACATCCCGAGTTGACGAATTCTTATAAATTGGTAGTGAAGCGGGTGGAGCTCGTTAATGAATTCCTTTCACGGCTTCCGAGTCGAAAATGAAAATGTTTTGTCGTTCAGTCGGTGGAACTTTGCAACGCTGCTTCGTGTATTTTTACGCGCTCGCATATTTAGGATCGAGATTCTAATGTCGCTAAGACAATTCGTTCGTACACTCGAGCTCTTTTCTCACCGTTGGGCGTATCGAACCGAGCTGTATTAAGCTTCATTCGCGTCTTGCCACGTGATCTGAGCTTGAACATAGTGAATTGGGCCGATAACGTTCGTACCTATTCCGTTTTTTGATCGTAATTACGCTGCAACTGTTGATTCTGTACAAACTAGGTCATCAAGGAGAACGAAGACAGCTATGATGTTCGATTTTTTGGAGGCGTACACGAAAGAGCCGTCGTCGAGAAACTGTATATTCGACCGATAAGCGTCAACATACATACCCTGCAGGCGAGTGTACTCGTATTTTCTATCACTGACGTATCGCAGACGCGGGCGTGTATTGCGTTGCTAAATCTCGATCGAGTACAGATTACAGAAATATTGAAATTTTTAATTATTTAGGTGAAACGCACGTCGTCGTGGAACAGAGCTTGCGAAGAGCTTAAACGTTATCAAAAACAGCTGGACAAGTTGCGCGAAGAAACGGATAATTTTACGAAACCGTTTGTCGACTCGTCTAGCGACGAATCGGACGACGAAGATGTAGCGATGCCGAAAGACAATCCGTCGGCGGTAACGACCGTCGCCAACGCTGAGGTTGACGAAGATGACGACGATGACGGAGAGGACGCGGAAGAGGAATCGTGTAGCGCGCCTCCACCGAAACGCGGTAACGTTGCAGAAAGTGAAGATAAGCGTGACGAAACATCTGTCGACGAAAAAGAGCCAACTATCGGCCTCCAACGAACAAAAATCAACCCGACCAAGAGTTCTTCCGTCGTAGCGGATAAGGAATCGATTCGAACTAAAAACACTAAAATCGCGGCCGTAAGTATTCGTACCTTTTCTTCTTCTTCTTCTTCTTCTTCTTCTTTTTCTTCTCATTCGAGCTTTTCATCTGTCCGAATCAGTCTGTTGGTAAATGTTAACGAGAAGCTCAAATTTTAACTACCTACCTACATATTTTCAATCTCGCCACCCTCGAGTCTCTTCGCCAAAATTCTCTCTGGTTTTATTTCGTCGTCGTTATTTTATCGGTAGTTCGTGTTTTCTTCATTTTGTTGGCGTATAGAAAAAGAAAAGTAAAACGACGTCGTCGAAAGCGGTCGTCAATAAAGTAGCCGATATCGAACGTAAAGTAGGTCGCAGTCGGGGACGTCCGAAGAAAATAACATCGCCTTCGATGCTCGAAGCGACGCCGGTTGCCAATCTCGATCAAGTTCCGTCTGTCGAGAATGAAGCGAAAAATAATTTAACGTCACTCCCGACCGTCGGCGCCAAAATTCAGAAAACTCGAGGCCGTCCTCCGAAAGCTTCGGGTCTAGCGAAAAAATCTCGCACTTCGTCTTCCTCAGATTTGGTTGCCGATGAGGAGAGCAAAGCTTGTGCCGGAGCTTCGACCGCCACCTTAGACGCATCCGAGAGAAAGAGATCGAGTTGCAGCCTCGCTGCGAATGCGACCGACCCATCTGCGGTGAAATTTGAGAACGAGGTCGAAGATCATAATATTAGTTCGACGTCTGCCGCTGCGAAATGTCTCACCTCGCCCAAGGTAAGGAGTAAGGAGTAAAGGACTAGAAACCAATCGAGCCCGTCATTCGCGCGTCTAGATTTTAGCATTTAGCTTTTTTCCATCGCGTATTTTAGACTATTCGTTTTCTTATCGCGGACAACGCAATTTTGTTTCGCAGGGTAACGAAGAAGAAATCGTGAGTTCGTCGTCGTCGTCGCAAAATCCGATGAAACGTTCGGTTAAAACTCAGACCAAACCTTTAGATATGAAACCGTCTAAAGAATGGATCGAAAAGGTCTGACTTACGCTTTTTTTCTTTTTGCCGTTTAAATTCGGCGTTTCGCCATTCATCTCTATTGATAACATAACGTTTCCATTTTCTCCGAATTTTCAAGAGCCAGAAAGGCAACGTGTTATAATTAATTACCGAATAGGTACGAGGAGACGAAATTAGAACGCGTGGAGTGCGCAGCATAATTTGGCTCTTATTTTTCTTCAGCTAGGCAGGAAGCATTTTTTTAAATTACTATACGCGTACGAGTAATAAATGAATACTCGTACTCGCATTATCAACGCAAAGTTATGCGGTATTCATCACCTCTACTGATTCGGTGTATCGGTGCACATCCAAAGAACGGGTTGAATACCTGGAAATGTTGTGTCGAATATAGTGATTGGTTAAAGAATGGAATCGCAGCTATTATAATTTCATCCCAGTCAACTGCGAGTATATTACGCCATCGCGTTTCCTCATTTTTCAATTATTTTAAACAGTTTTCAACTAGGCGTTTGAAAATCGAATACTTACCTGTTAAGAATTCTAAAGACCCATCGAGTCTAGATAAGAAGTTGTACCATCTATTTTTTTAAAATAAATATCGAAACAATCCTGTTTTACAATCAAATGGGAACTGTGCCGCGTTAATGCGTTATTAGAACTGACCCAGACTAACCGAACCCGTACATTTTTTAGATTGAAGAAGAATTCGAACAAGAAAAAGAGCGTGTAGTTGCTAAAATAAACAAGGAACACGAGCAAGAAATTGCGCTCATTCGACAAGCGCATTCGGCCATACTGTCCGAAACGAAAAGAAAGCAATGGGTAAGTGTCACCGATGCCGCATAAGATGGTGGAAAAAAAAGCTCCGAACTCGAAGCTGATTTGATGACGGAACGTATTGTATTATCCATCTTCGGGCACCGTTTTATTTTATGGGAGGGAGCGAGGGAGGCATGAATGTGAAATACATGATTAAAAGTGGATGCGCATGGTTGAATGACGAGTGTTACGGGTAAGTGGTGGTGTTTTTTTCTACTTTTGACCCTACTGTTAGCCCATTTGGTCGTTGATAGTTTTTAGTTTTTGAGGTAAATTTAATTTCAGATGGTCCGAGGAAATTTCGCCATTTTCAGTTTTTAGCTGATTCTGCTGTCGTTTATTTTTTAGTGGTGTGTCCACTGTCCAGACTCGAGAAACCTTGTCTGGACAAAAAATGTTGTCCCAATTCGTTTGAACGTAATTTAAATTTATGTCGCCGGACTCGTGCCATATCCCGTATTACGAGTTCAAAACTACGTACAATTCTCAACGAGTGCGCATTTATTAGAAACTGATAGTTTAGTTTGTCGGATTCGTAAATGCCCTTAGATTGCGAGTATTACCGCGATGTTGACGACACCTTAATAATTTTATACGCCGTCTTTTCTCCTTTTTTTTAGCAAAATTTTTTAACACCAATTAACCGTCGTCTTTGTATTTTGGCCCGATTGCAGTGCGTGAATTGTGAATCGGAAGCGATCTATCATTGCTGTTGGAATACTTCGTATTGCAGTCCAGATTGCCAGCTTGCACACTGGGCTGCTGATCACAAAAGACATTGTCGCAGAAAACGATGAGTTGCTCGTTCCATGTTTGCTTTTTGTCCACTTACGCTCCTTTCTCCGAAGCTATTCATCAAGTAATGTCGCAACTTGTTATTTTTATCCCCGAATAACTAGCTCGCATCTTACGAATACATGTACGAGTAGGTATATCCGTCATCCGATGCCGATGAATAATTGAAGGCTTAGATAGTTTTACTCGTAATTACTGCCGCAGTGCAATTCGGCATTTTCCCGCGCCATCTTCGAACTTGATTTTGTTATTTTATTTTTGACAACTTGGTAGAAACATTCTAATACCTATTATAATTATAGCGAAAAACGAAATTACGAATTTATTACCTATCGTAAAAGTCGATTTCCGCTTTCATTTTTTATGAAATCGTGAAGCGGTCGAGTTTCAAATTTCTCATTCTACCTATTGCCGAGTTTTAGACTCGTGTAAAATTAAAATATTACGTGTATTATTAAATTTAGAAGAAAACGTCCATCACCCGGTTTTACCGCTGTTCTTTAAAAAAATGTTTCCGTTTCTCAGTTTGTACGTAGGTACGGGTTTTAATAGATGACAAAAATTTGATCGAATTGAACAAAAAATTACAATCTCGTCGAAAGTATTCGAACGTATAATAATATGTAGAAAATAAAATTGTAAGATGACGACTTTTCAGAATGATTTTTCATATCTACTCGTATTGTTATAGTATGCCATATTAAGCACGTACGCCTTAATTGTGCTCATTTGTCTGCCTTTTTTCTGTTTACAGTTTTCATTTTGTTCTAGATAAAATGGTAAATACAGTACCGGTTAGTAAATATTCTCGGAAGCAATTATACGGTAATATCGACGTCGGTCGGAAGAATGCGCCGAAATTTTCTACGCCAGATTTATTTGATAGTCCGCCAGCTAGAATGCCCTTTGTATTATAATAATGTGATTAGTAATATAATATTTTAATGTACATCGTTATCGCGAACGTAACTTAATAACTTAATTAGTGCGGTTACCGCGCGTGAATCTGAACTGTTCTTCATTTTCATCAACCTTTCTTTCATATTTCGATAAATTGTTGCGACAGTATTGGTATTGGTACTTGGTTTTTTCGCGTCTGTCACTGTCACATTTTGATGAACCGAGACCTCGTCCTCGTGGCCCTCCGTTGGTCGCATCTGTTGACGTTCTATTGTAAAGGGGTGGTGCTTGATTTCTGGCGATGAACAGCGAACGTCAAAATCGGTGAAATAATCGCGATGGAATACGTACCGCGTGCGTTGAAAATATCGTGGTAATATGGCATAAAATTCGTGTCCCCTCAGTTTTTAACTGACCCATTACTGCTGCGCTCTGGTTCACCTTTAAAATGCCGATACTTTCCAGACACGATCCCGTAATCCCTTAAAAACGAAATGCGAATCTCGGTTATGCGAATTACCTGCCAAGTCCAAGTCGACCCTTGGCAGTGATATTTTCGCGTAGATTATCACTAGCATTTAGATCCGCTCGGATAGGATAACAACGTTTTGGTTTTAATGGACGTGAAAAAGCCGCGTCTTATAACATTCGATACCGCTTTTCTGTTTCCGGAGTTATTTACATTTTTCCGTAGTTTTTTCCGCAGCGTTTTCATTTTTACTTACGTAAGTGCAATATAAAGTTAGATATACCTCGATTTTTTTTTCAACTTCTAACGTTTTGTCTCTCAAATTTAATTCGTTATTAAAGAGAAAAATTGGTAAATTAATTTTATTTGTAAATATTAATAATGATAATTTTTTATTTGCAATTTTAAAGGAAAATAAGTCATAAGATGCTTGTTTTTGCTATAATATATTATTCCTTTAGTATTCGAGGTTTTAGTTTTTGTACCACAAGCGTGTATTTTGCAAGGACACAATAATACTATAATTATACGTCGAAGCAAGAAATAGCCGCCCATGTAGTTCATTCCGAAAAGAGACACAAAGGCGAATAAACGAATAATCAAACAGTTATAGGTGTGCGTCTAGAGGGGCAACTTGACACGCTCATCTTAAATGAGTGAATCAAATGTAAAGATCTTGCTCACAGTTTACCTGCTGTCATCGAGGTTTCTGCCCATTTAAACTTATATCAAATGGAAAATTAAGTTTTCAGTGTTTTAATGAGAAACTATGGGAATAATAACAATTCCAAATAAAGTACAAATTTTTACATCATTTTGGACAATTTGCGTTTCAGGTTAGAAAACATCGAGAGAAAAAAATGAAGATGTTGACACATCAAGAAAAGAAAAAAAAAACGGGAGTGGAAATGTAGGGAAGAAAGCGATTTCCCTCCGCATGCGCTCGAAAATTTGGATTTGAACCTGAGTCGAAAAGCGCCAAAGAGAATACAGGTTTCTCGAATGAATAATTTGAAAAAACTCGTTCGATACTAACAACTAATCGGACGAGTTTTCTACATAAGCATTTCATTCCGAATGTAAAGTACAAATTAGGTACGCTATATAAATAATACGAACCGTAACAGAAAATCATAATAAATGCTGACGATAGAGTAGTACTCGTAGTAAATTTTCGAATGAATAATCGCGGGCACGCACGATTTTGTAAAACGCGATGTTTTCCCCGCAGGATAATGCTATACGTAGCTATCCTCGACTAAACTGAAAGGTGTATTTTCATTATAAGAAATTTCATTTACTTTTGTTCAACATGCAACGTTCGGTAAATTTTTCCACAATAATATTCGTGATCCATCATATACCATACTGTCGCGAACAGAAAACAAGAAAACAACGTTAATCAATTTTCACCTACAATCACTGCCAAGAAAACATCGCGTAGCGAGACAAGAATTTAACATGAACGGCGTCGGAGCAGCGAGGAAACCTGTTGGTATGTTTCGGGAAGACAGAATCTTCCATCAACCAAAATGCAAATACCAAACCAGGGAAAAACTGAGCCGCGAGATCAGTGGCAGAACCAAGAGGGGCCCAGGGGAGGCTACCGGTCCTCCGCCGGAAAAATTCTGGCCCCAAATATTTTCCCAAATGAACTAGAAACCGGTTAAAAAAAAAAACCCTTTGAAAAAGAACAAAAAATCAGCTTCAGTATCAATTTTTTTGGATATTGACATTGTCGAATGATTATCCTGGCCCTCCTCTCCAACCGCTGACCCTCCAACGGGACCAACCCTTAATAAATCTGGTTCCGCCACTGTGCGAGATTAGACAAAAGAATACATCGTGGGCGACGCAGTCGCTCGAAAATCAACGAGGCGGATAAAGCGACATTTCATACACGGCGGCCTTTACGCAATGGGGTGAACCAGTCGCTGGAATACGAGCACAGCGGAAAAAGCCATTCCATTCGAATTAAGACAATCTTCAACGAACGATAAATTCGAGAAAAAAAAAGCTAACGAATAGCCAAATGGCGTTTAAATAATAGATTTTACTCATCGATCGACGACGTAAGGACGTATTATTCACTATACAGTATTTAAATGAAAAGGAAGAAAAGAAAAGGAAAAGAAAGAAAGAAAGAAATGAAAAATTCGTCATACGTGTAAGACTGACACAAAAAATCACCGATTGTAAGTTAGAAATCGGTAAGAAATAGAAAAAGTACATTACAACGTACCTAATATTTTTTTAATATTATATAGTACAATGAAAGGGGAAAAGAGACACACACACGCATACTCACTCACACACACACGCACACACACGCACGCACACACACGCATGCTGTTCGTAAAGATTCAACAAAGACGGCTAATCATTCGACGACAGTGTGATGGACGTCTGGCTGGCTAAAGGTTCCGAAGAGCTATTGAAGGATTTATTCGATTCGTCGGAGAATGGTGAAGCCGTCGTCTTCTCATCGGTCGAAGCTGCGGCTGCTTTCTCATCGCTAGTGGCGATAGACACTTTTTTCGTCGCATCTGTACCATCCGAAGTTTCCATCGAATCGTTCGCAATTTTATCATCCTGCCAAGAGCAAGACAATAACATCGTTGTAACTTCGAGTAATAAATTTCCCGAGAAAAATAAGTTACCGATGGAGCCTTAGGCGAACGTCAGTTGGGAAATGGCATACCACCACCAAAGCTGTGTTCTTTTCGTCGACACCTTGGACACGGTGCAACAAGTGTCAACACCGTAGAAAGATTTCCGATTCTTTTCACCTTGGTATCAACATCACTGTTGACACTCCACGTGTTCTTTTTACAGATCGGTGAAACTATGAGTAGGTGCAACACTGGTATCGTGTGGCGTTGAAAAATTTTATACGTGCCCGAGAGGTAGTGTAAAAAAAAAGTGTTCTCATCAGCGCATGTGATGTTCAATTCATGGGCCGATCTAATTGAAATTTCGTTCGCGTTAGCTAAGACACAATTAATTTTCAATTTCGACTGATTTCAGCTTTCAAAAAAGTAATTTAAAATAATGGAAAGCTAAAATCAATTTAAATCAAAACTTTTGGTAGACAAATATCAACACTGAATTCAGTTTTTGCGCTCTTTTCGACTGGTACTTTTTCTTACACTCGAGGGCTATCCTCACAGCTTACTCAGATAATATAGCATGGATAGCCAGCGAACGCAATTTCGTCCTGTCAACATGAAACAATAGAATCTAAAGTGGAAACGGTACATGTCATGCGCAGAACAAGGAAATCGAACAAAATCTTACAATTTTCTTGTTCTGCGCATGAGATGTACCGTTTCCACTTCAGAAACTTTGCGATGTTGACAGAGTCGTTCTATAAGGCAAGGATAGGGCGCTGGCTATCCATGCTATATTATCGAAGACATTTTAGTGGTCATCTGTGCTAAAAGAGCTCGATCGCAATACCAACACCGTGTCGACTTAAAGAACACACCTGATTTTCCGCGACGTGTTACGGGTACTAGTATACTAGCTAGGCAAACCGATGAATATCGATTAGGTGATTTTTGTACGAACTAAATGTTTTAATACGACGTCAAAATGTTTTTTCATTGTAACACAAAAATAAAAAACATAGGGAGAAGGAAATGTAGTAATCTACAATAGCTCTATTCGCACTGCGCACGGTGTAAAAATGTGTAGAAAGAGTGAAAACCATTACATCGACTATACATAAAAAAAAAAAAAAAAAAAAATGGAACGGCGAGTGTGTCCCAAATGAGAAAGGATAACTGCAAACTAAAAGACTAAAACATAGGAGGAGTTTCATGAATGCAAGTCTAACGAATCACGATTGATGGTGATGAGGAATCACCACGATTGCATTTTTTCAAATACATAGTTGGATATATCTTGGGGCACCTTCCGAATTTTATCCTTTCATATATATGTATTTGGAGCAGACTACAAAACCGGAGTATGTGGTCAAAACGAATAATAGGTCGCGATACCTCGAAGCGGAAAAGTGTTACGTCCATTTTGCAAAATGTACGAAACGGTGAGAAGCGAGATGTGGTATTACCACGCATTTCTCTGGTAGTAACGAACGCTTCTTATACCAAATGGCACCTTGAGACGATTGTCTTCTTCATCCGAGCTAACAAAAGCAGTACTACCATCAGAATAACGCATGTAATTACGTTCGTATTCTCACCTCTCAGAAATATTTCGAATAAAAGGACGTGGCGACTTTTCACTTTCCAGTATGCGAGTATTCGTGCTCGGTGTAGGAAAAATAAATACTTTCCAGCACAAAGCGAAGTAAAAATCTGTCGAAACACTTACTCGTTTTGACCGAATACGGCGGTTTTTAAAAAATGAACTGAAAAATTGCGAGCACGTGGGAAGAATTTGAATGCCGCCAATTCTTGATCGGTCGATACTCGTACACTACTGCGCTCTGCTCATAACGATATTTGATACGCGTGTCAAATATGTGTCAACAAAATCGATCAAATAAGCAAAGAAAAAATCACGCCGAGTAGAGAGAAAATATAACGCACTCGATTGATCCTTTTGCAGGCTTCGACAGTACCATTCGCAGTATTGGTGGCAGAAGCGGAAACCGATGAGACGTTCGAGGTGACGGGGACAGTCGTCGTAGCCGACGACACCTTGGAATTTGAATGGACTGTTTCGGCCGACGAAGGCGCCGACCCACTCGAAACAACGACGGCATTCGCGTCGTTCAATTTATCTTTAACGTCACCCGTAGTAGCCGTCGATTCTTTGGCCACATCTTCCGCATTTGTTTCGGTTTTCACTTCTTTAGCATCTGCTTCGTCAGCATCGGTGGCCGGAATAGTAGTAACGGCATCACTATTGCTGTTGACGCCCGTTACAATTTCATCTTTCATTTCGACGTCGGCGACTTGGTTCGCTTTACTCGTTTTTTTGTCATCGATCGTTTCCTCGACGTTATTGGTATCATCCTTATGTTCATCGCTATTCGGTTTAACATCGTCACCACCTCCTTTCTTCGGGCGACCGCGACGGGCTGAAAAAAACATTGCCATAAATGCGATTAAACCAAGTGTGAGAATTTACGGTGAATGTATTATGTAAATTTCGTTATGAACTGAAATATCCTCGACAATTACGCGCTCGCTTCTCTCCACGATAGATTAAACTCATGAAATAGACAGGTTATTCTTCACAGTTTCACCGAAAGAAACTATATGAAAACTAAATACTCGCATCAAATAGTGAAGTAAATGCAAACTACGTATATTAGGGATTAGTTAATTCGAATCGATAATAATGTTCATATTAGGCGTTCGAAAGTTATGCAGGTTATTTGTGATAGAAATGAAAAAATTTCGGGCTATCGTTACGGGAACAAATTATGTGTATCTTTATTTTCAAGTCATTTCTCGCAGAGCTGCGGAATTTTCACAACAATCAGTTCGTTCAGTACACGTCAGTAAGAAACTGCGAATGATTAACAGCATACTTACGTGCAGACGTCGAATTAGTTAAAGTCGCGGACGATTTTCTTTCTTTTTTGGCGGGAGGGGGTGTACAAACCGGTGGCGCAATGCTGCCGCGAGTCGAAGACCTGGTTGCACGACGTCCTTCAGGGGCATCCTCCTTATCTCCAAATCCCTAGATACACGCAGTAAAATTGGTAAGAGGTTCCAGTATGACTAGCGCCAGAGCATTATTATATCACACGAGATGAAACTCACTTTCAATATAGATTCCGCCTCCTTGGCTAATTTACTGGCTATGGAAGAAGTACGTTTACCTTTGCGCGGTGTTGGTTCTCCCTGAATAAAATAAAACAAGTATAAATTAGTGAATCGCGAAACAATCCAATTCTTCCTTTCTTTCAACCTGAATCTCAGTTACAAAATTACATCGTCGTTTAAAAGTCAAATACGTAACGCTGTTGAAAGAAGGCAAAGCAATAGCGATTTTTCGAGTCGATAAGACACGATCATAGTTTGAGCCAGTGGCTTAGTCGAGGAGGGGTATTAAGTAAACTAGTTGGAGGGGTTGGATAAGGTTGTAAATTACTTCACACTGAATTACATCAGCTTGTATAGTTATTAATGAATAATTTTTCATCACAAATATTCCAGCCATGTACTGTTTGAAACTTGACCGAAATCCGAATGTGTAGAATTCACTCGATGAATTTTATATAGCAGAGCCCAAAGTTAGCGCGGCTAAACAAGACTATTATGGCGATCGCCGTACACGGTACCCAACTACTTATCTACCAACTTACGTTTAAGAGGTTGATCTGGTAACAGTTGGAGAGTAAGGACTTAGGAGTATATGTGAGGTGTCACGAACTAAGGTACTGTGGCATCAAAAAACTGATTTTTGTTTTTCGGTTCATTTCGACTAACGACGATGCACTCTTGGCGTGGCGCAGTCCGAAACATTTTCAAGCAACGAAAAATATCATCGATGCAAGGAATAAAATTTTTTGAATCGCTCTGCTAAAAAATTTGTTCCGATGCTGAGGTATCTTCGTGACACCACACTTACATTCTCGGGAAAATCCTCAAGACCAAATTAACGACGAATCGAAACTGATGGAATGCAAGACCAACCTTTAGCTAGAATTCCGAAACTAGTGATCAATGTTTACGGATAAAGAAAGGCGCGTTTTTCCAACATTTACGAGGCCAAGCTAATATATTCGAGGGTAGACACCGAAAAACTTACAATGTTGCAAATATGGTTACAATAGCGGGAAACAATGGGACATCTATCAACCAAAAACGATAAATCGTGCGTCTCACAACTTCAAGATGAGAAATAGTTAGACACAGATCATTCGGCTAACAACTTTACGTGCGTCGTAAGTGGCTGTCTTTCCAGTTTCCAGCGGCGACAAGGACGGTAAAATAAAAACCGAATCCGATTCGATGGGTGACCGCGAAAAGTGAAGTTGAGGAAGAAATAATAGGATACGAAGCGTATCAAACATCCCGAGTATGATGAATTTTCACGACGGCTACGATAAGAACTTTATAATACACACAAATGAGAAAGGACGTACTTTTTCTGGCGTTTCGACGTTATTTTCTGTCTTAACTTCAGCACTCGTTTCGGACATGATTTCACCAATAGTTTGCAATTTTCAAGAATATTCAGAAAAGACGCCAACAACCCAAACAAGCTTAACTTGACCGCAACGGCGTAACTTTCCAGAAAACACCAAACGTTTAATAAAATTCGTTATTCGACACTACGAGTCAAGATGGCGATTAGCGTGGGTCACGTGATCATTCTTTTCGTTCGTTATTTAAAAAAAATAAAAAATTCAAAATTGCAACGTTGAATTTTATGGCAGCACCGTGGCAGAGATTGGCACAGTGCCACAGCCACACGGACGAGTCAGTGAACTAGATTAAAAACTGGAAGAAGCACACGCCACTAAACTAAACTGCAACGCAAATTCGTAACGAAGTGAAAGAGAGAAAGGATAATTGCGGTCCACTGTTTACCTCTCTCGCACTCGAGCCAAGTGCGAAGCAAAAGACAAGGAAAAGAAAATATCGACACATCGTTTTTTTCTTGCTCTCTAGGGACTCGTTTACGTTAAAACGTAATGTAAACGAATGGAGACAAGACAAACCCAACGAGTGTGAGAAAGAAAACCAATGGATTACAATTTTCTTTTCTCTGTCTTTCGCTTTGTGTCACGGTTCGAGTGCGACAGCCGAGAGAGAAAACAAATGAGCCACACGTACACGTCTCCTCTCCGTGCTCCTCTCTCGACTTTCTGTTTTATGTGATAACCTTCCACAATTATTAAATCTAGTTCCATGGCTGTTCCATGGGATAAAATGGAACCCTTGAACAACACACACACATGCTAATTTGTAGACAAAAAAATTTGTTCTCTTGCTTGTAGTAAAATAATTGCTTTCTTTTCGAGTTTCGATTCGACTTTCGTTGTCTAATCTGTTATTTTATTTGTGTGAATTCTAATCTTAAATTATACAATCATTCATTCGAAATCCGATCTACTGAGTGGAATTACCTCATATTTTTCAATCATATTAAACATTTTTTTACTATCAATATTCAATAATATAGTAATATTGTTTTCTTTAAAAAGCATCAACTTTTATAAACATAATTCATAAATGTTATCAAAGTTCATTACGCTTCAGTCGTAGTCATCATTGATGAATCAATGTACTAATTTTGAAATTCATGAAAATTTTGGGCTCCTCCATATTTTGGAATTGTATCAATTTTATAATTTAATAATAATTTCATCATGCTTCGCGTGTAAAGAATATTGTTAGCTCGCCCAAACATAAATTATTTCATTCAAATTTGTTTCGTGTTAGTTGCGTTCTTATAGGGTTAGGCTCATTCCCTGGAAGTTGGATAAACCCAAGCTACATTTCGATATTGATAGTCATGGCTTCAACTACTACGTTGCAAGTAAGCTAGCTTTTTCGTATACTCTTATTTCAGCATAGCTGATTGCTTTGAACTGTCCAGATATCAGATTCTACCTGAATCGTTCGGTATCAAGTGATGGATAAATTTTCTTGATATTAGTATATCCTAAACTGATTAATCATAAATTCTGAGCATTCTTAACTTCCTCTCGTTTCAATTTCAGAAAGCTATTGACCTTGTTACCAAAGCGACGGAAGAAGATAACAAGAAAAATTACGAAGAGGCCTTTCGTTTGTACGAACACGGCGTGGAATATTTTTTGCACGCCATCAAATGTTTGTATCAGTCTAATTTCGAATCATTCGTCTTTTTTCATCGTTTTGTCTTTCGTATTTAACTCCAGTGTTGTATCTTTATATTATTTTAGACGAGACTCAAAGTGAAAAAGCCAAAGATAGTATTCGAGCCAAATGTTTACAATATTTGGAACGCGCAGAAAAGTTGAAGGCGTATTTGAAAAAAGGTAAAAACAAAACTCCCGTCACCGAATCAGAAAACAAGTAAGTTTGTATGCGACTAGTTACTTACATTCTTTCTTTCTTTCTTTCTTTTCTTTCTTTCGATGCTCAAATTAAAAATTTTTATTTTTTAAATATAGAAGTGGTGAAAAGAAGAATGGAGATAGTGATAGCGATGGGGAAGATCCGGAAAAGAAAAAACTACAGTCGCGTTTAGAAGGAGCAATTGTGATGGAAAAACCAGACGTAAAATGGTCGGACATAGCTGGATTAGAAGCGGCCAAGGAAGCTCTGAAAGAAGCTGTTATTTTGCCAATTAAATTCCCTCACTTGTTTACCGGAAAACGGATTCCTTGGAAGGGTATATTATTATTTGGGGTAAGTTAATTCAACGCTGATTTCGAATACGATTTGACGGTAATTTTCAATTTTGCTGCCCTGATTAGCCACCTGGTACGGGAAAATCATATTTAGCCAAAGCTGTAGCCACAGAAGCTAACAACTCGACATTCTTTTCTGTTTCATCATCGGATCTCGTTTCTAAATGGTTGGGAGAATCTGAAAAATTGGTGAAAAATTTATTCGAGTTAGCCCGTCAGCATAAACCCAGTATCATATTTATCGACGAAATCGATTCTTTGTGTTCTTCACGTTCGGATAATGAGTCCGAATCGGCGAGGCGAATAAAAACCGAGTTTCTCGTCCAAATGCAAGGTACAGTATTGAATTTTCAAAGTACCAATCGACAAATAATATTTTAGGTAAATAATATCAGTAGTGAAGTTTGTACCCTTATGTACGCTAAACTTCCTAGCTAAAATCTAATTTGTGAGAGAAGATGACGATGATGATGAAATAAAATAAAATAAACTTATTACTTAGCTCGCACCTGTTGGTGAGTAGGCAAATTTTGATAAATTCAGCGTAAGTTGCCCTATAATCTCTGACAGGTCGGCATTCCTTCGGTAAAGAGAGAGGAAATGTGAGTCAATAATCGCAATTTTGTCACACCTGTCATCGATTGATTTAGTTGATTGCTGAAAGTTTAAACTGTACGTCACTGGGAAGGTCAGAACTAAAAGGGAGAAAATGTTCTTAATTCAAGTATCATGTTACAGGTGTTGGTAACGACAATGAAGGAATATTAGTACTTGGAGCTACAAACATCCCGTGGGTTTTAGATTCTGCTATTCGTCGTCGTTTTGAAAAACGTATTTACATTGGTTTACCAGAAGAACAAGCTCGCCTTATCATGATCAAATTACATCTTGGTAACACGTATCACGAACTTACCGAAGATGATTTGAAAATACTTGCTTCCAAAACCGAGAGGTGAGCTAGTATGGGTAAAATAAAATCATTATTAATTATGTTGTTTTCAAAGATGAAGTATCTTGAAGAATGGAAACCAAAAAGATTCAAATCCTTAATTAGTGATAAGTAAATATTTACCATTTTTGACGCAGTTTGCTCTAGATTCTTTGGAATCCCAGGTTCAGAATTATATTTTTCGTTCAAATTGTGTGATGTAATGACATCATAGTCGCATGCTTCGAGCGAGGCTGGTTTTATATGATTCTTCACAAATATCACTGGAACTCCCTCTTTCTCGAGGTTCTAAATTTCTCAACTTTCTGAGTTACTGAAAACATTTTTGTTTTGCTTCTTTGAAAATGTCTGTCATCCAACCCAGCAATTCTTGCATCCGTCTGTCCATATTCATTACCCAAGTCCCATTTTTAGACACTTTTATTCAACTACCTATGTACAACACAGAGTAGAAAGTAGACTTGAACTGGTGTGCGCAGGAGAAAAAAGTTGGATTCTTAGACTTTGAAAACAGTAAATTGGAATGCATTTTATCTAAAAAAAAAAAAAAAATTAATTATTTATAATAATTTTATTATATTTTAAAACATTCACAAATGACCTCGCATTATTGTTTACTTTTCACAAAATGATGGGTGGATAACTCGATATGTGATAAGTTCGATAATACATAGCTGATTCGTGAATTATGAATTCCCCCCAGTGAAGTGTAACCATAGGAACATTATATTTTTTTTATGATCAGATATTCGGGTGCCGATATAAGTATTGTTGTTCGTGATGCCCTGATGCAACCTGTAAGAAAAGTTCAGATGGCTACTCATTTTAAAAAAGTTCGCGGACCATCTCCTAAGGATCCGAATGTAATTGTCGACGATTTGCTAACTCCTTGTTCACCCGGAGATGTGGGAGCTATTGAAATGTCTTGGGTGGAAGTGCCAGGTGATAAACTTTTGGAGCCACCCGTTTCCATGGTATGTAAATAATGAGTAATGACAATTATACATGTATATGAAAATAAGCAGCGATTGCCAAAATCCCGAAAAAAGCGATTCGAATGCAAATCCTCTGGAAGAAAAATTACCTAGTTCTAATCCTAAGCAGGTTGATTCGAGTACGATTTCGAATCCAAAAGGATTCCAGCTGTTTTGATACGAATTTCTTTTTTCGTAGAGGATTTTTATGCGTATTCAAATCACTTTCCCGGAAGATTCGGATTCGTATTAGAATTTTTTTTTTTGCGATTTTGCCCATCGCTGGTGACGAATACGATTTTAATGATTTTAATACGAATCCGAACAAAAAAAAAACTGGATTTGAATCGTGATTCTAATAAAAAAGTATTCGAATACTGCCCATCGCTGAAAATAAGTGTGGATTTCTTTTCACCTGACACCGATACTAAGGCGACTACAGAATACGGGAAGAGTTCGGTCCATGCGAAAAGTGAATAAACTGGTTAGTCAACGTTCTCACCACTGGTCGAGTAACTGATTCATTCGGAAATCGTCGGGCTAATATGGACCCTCAATGGCGTATTATCCTTTTTGTATTCTGTAGCCGCCCCGCTAACCTATACGTACATACATACGGTCTGTCTCATATAGGGTAGGTATGATGTTAAAAGCTATCTCACACTATATTGTAATCCAACTACATATTCATGCACCCATGGGCCATGAAGGCATCCCATTTTATAAAAGAAGACTTCAATTCATAACCTTTTTCTCGCTTCGGACGGCTTAATTCTGGAATTTCCAGCTTTTAGCAATACATTAGAAAATTTAACCTCTCCCCTGAAAAAAATTTTTGGTTTGCTTTTGAATCAACATTTTTATTAGTGCTCGATCTTTATTTTTATCCAAAAACGTCAACCTGTTGTTTCCTTATTCGGAGAATGATGGAACGCCTACCTGCCGTAGGTAACTGATGTCGATCTCATTTCAGACAGACAAAGTTCGATATTCTTATACGTATTCTTTTTTTCAGAATGACATGCTGCGATCATTAGCTACATCGAAACCTACTGTTAACGACAACGACATGATAAATCTGGACAAATTCAAAGAAGATTTTGGCCAAGAAGGTTGAATTTCCGTTGTTTACATGTATTTATCTTAAGTATTCGCATTCGTAAAGCTTGTATAAATTTTTTAATTCTTCCCGTTATTTTGTTCGTTAATTTATTAATCTATGATATTATACATTACCTAAAATTACACCGAATTTTTATCAATTCGTTTAATTCAATGTTTTTGTTCATCTAAATTTTCTCCAGTCAATCAAGTGGCTTCGATTCTACAGCGATATGCGAAAGAGCATCGAGTCCACTTTTTTAAATTTTACAGGAGAACAAAGAACACTTTTGTGAGACGTAGCCTTCTATGTAACACCTCGCCTTAGAAGTCTATTTTATCAGCGACGGTTTCGTTTGCGTGACGTAGTATTTTTACCGCAAATAGGGCTTAGTGTATACAATTATTGAACCTTAAAAGAACTCAATTTTTGAGAACTGTATCGCTGTTCCTACGTAGTATTCAGTTTTCATGTCATGTGTGATGTTTCACGTTCTTACTGTTAGTTCTCCATAATATCTATATTCTATTGTAAAATGAACTTCACCCTTTTGGAAATGGCAGAAATTATCTGACTATACAGTTGGGAGAAAAAATCTTAATTCTCAAAATCGTGCAAAAATTCTAACTTTTTTTTTAAGTTGACTTTTTTTTTTTTTTACTCGCAGCGAAAAATTTCCATTTTTCAAACGTTAACTTTTTTTTAGTCGTTGAAATCATTTTTTTTTCACTTTTGTCAATACTTTTCGAGATTTGTCACAAATCTTTAAAATCTTGGAGAAATAAAAAATAAAATCTTACGATTTTAAAGACTTGGCAGCACTGATTGACTGCTTACTGTCTACCGTGTCTACCGAAATGAGTAAAAAGGACAACGGTAGGCAACCGCAACCCCATCGAATACATTGTCAACCGTTTGCAAACCGTAGTACCAACCGTCAACCTTCTGAGTTCTGCTTTTGCGCATGCGAATTGCGATGATCCCCGAGCCCGACTTGCAATTGCAATGCAATTAATTTGCCTTTTGTCATCAATTCGAATTCGTTTCAATCTTTTATAAAGTAATGTCATTTAATTCGATTTCATATTCAACAATCAACGATGAACAAACATTCGAGAAAATTTCAAATCATACATGAATAAATCGAGATCTATCTGAGATTGAGACCTTTTATCAAAACCAAAAGCAAACTCCAGGCCGACGTTTCATAAATTATTTGCGTTTTATAGTCAACGTGAGCGGATCCGATGTAATATCTTGAATTCGACATTCATTTCCGTGCCAGTGCCGAGAAGAAAACTAGTGAATATGACTCGCAGTGGCGGGTAAGTTTTATGATTTTGGTCTAATTCGGCTTGAAAACAAATGCTCCGTTTATACAAGTCCTTGCCTTGGTTTTTGTTTTTGTGGCAGTCATCACAAACGTCGTTCTCGAAGTCGATCGGGTAGCCGCGATCGCGATCGCGATCGTGACAGCCGTCGTAAAGAAAAACGCCGCAGAAGTCGTTCGCGGGATAAATCTCGCTCTCGCGACCGAAGCCGATCTGCCGAAGCGGTCACGCTCGCCGTTCTCGTAGCCGCGACAAAGATCGTCGGTAAGTGTTGCTTATCGCTATCGCTATCTCTGGTCTCTATAGTCTCTATCGCTCAGCTATTCGAGTAGCTGCTAGCTTGCTAGCTGCCATTTCTCTGGTTTGGACAAAGGCTATTAACGAGAACTAGTTGATTTCCAATATTCAGTCAGTGTGTAGAAGTACCATACCATACCTATTACCATCTAACTGCCTGAATGTTGAGTTCGGTCGGCCATAGTAACTACCTTCGTTTACGTCTCCCTGGGTGATGATGACCAAAAGTAGGTAATTAATCGTAGAAACATTAATTTGAAAAACAATCTAACGAAACGCCGACTCAGATTTTTATTATTAATTTTATTTATTTATTTATTTTTTTTTTTTTTAACAATTTATGGAAAGAGAAAAAAATTTTGTATTTATCGAACTGACAACGAGTCTCGGTAAGTTTTTTTTTGGTTCATTGCCTGTAACTCTTTAGGCTATTGGTTTCTATTTTACAATTTTACAAAATCAGGTTTCTGCAATTACAGGTAATTACCGCCCCTACTATATAGTAAAACAAGAAAAAGCGCCCCATCGCATTTTCAACGGATTTCATAATAGAAATAATAGTAAAGCTGGTGACGATCGATCATAACTATCAATCATATTGAAACATTTCAGCAAAGAACGCAAGCACGATTCGTCCAAATCAAAACGTCGGTCGCGTTCTCGATCAAAAGATCGATTTAAAAATTCAAAAAGCCACGCAAAAGAACATACCAAAGATAAAGTAACGACTCCCAAAGATGAAGAAAAAAAGGAAATGAAAGTAGAGGATGAAATTTTTGATCCTACCAATCGCGATAAAGTGAGTAAAAATATCTTGCGTTGTTTTTCGTATCATTTAAATGGCTTTGCCGCAAAAGATCCGGCTATCATTCGCGCACTACATGCAGCTAGCCGAAAACATAATCTATATATTTTAGTTGCTCCGTATGAAGTCTGTAGGTAGCATTAAATTTGAAGATAATGCCCCAAATGCTGTTATAATATTCGTGAAATAGTAAAGCGAGACAAAAATGGTTACAAACTCGTTGAAAATATTGTCGATGGCGCGACGCTGTGACAAGAAATACGTTGTCAGACAGGTTTCTATCGTATCTATGTAATTTTGTGTAGTGCGTATGGTAGAGGAAAATCACGAAAATGTTATGTTCTGTTTGCTGATAATCTAAAGTAATAGTGCTGACTGACAATACCGTGGAAAAATATATTTCTCGCTGAATTTTACGTGTTTGTCACGAGGTAGATAATTATAATACCCGTCGGTAGAGTAAATAAAGTTGACCTTATTCGTCGAGTTGTTATTTATTTGGGCTATCGATGGTTATTTTTAGGGAATCTGTGAGTACTTGGTGTCGCAAAACAGAATTTTTCATTAAAGACGAGTACGTGATTTTGGTTAAAATTATTAAAATGAGGCCCGTGTACAAAAAATTGTTTCAACTCTATGGTAATTTAGAAGCTAAAATAATACTGAAGCAGTTCGACTCTATTCGTTACACTTATAATCGGACGTCTGCGTTTTAAAAAGTTTCAAGTCCAAAATGGCCGTTTTCGAGGCTGCCGTGCCGACTCTCATATATCAGTCGAATCTTCGTGACTGTGCCGCAATACCCATAATGCAATACTTATATTATTTTAAAAAGTATAATACGCATTTATTTTAGGATTCTGAAAGGGATCAAGTTGGTGCAGATCTTTTACTGCCCGTGTTGTTTTTTACATTATTGCCATTCTTAGCCATATTTCCGCCCTACGAGATGGTTTGGTCATAAGTGCGAAATCTGAACGCAAGTTTAGATTTAGAAAGCCCAAAATTACATAAGCCTCCCTACGAGCCAATATAACTCGTCGCATCGTATGAAAATAATTTGTCGACTTTGTTTTTTGCTGTTTTTGTTCTATTTCGTTATTATTTAATTTGTTGGTAGGCATCTCTCGATATTCTTATTCGCTATTCATACGCGTATGAAGAGAGACTAGAAATGATTTATTGAAAAATCGACATTCGTAAAAATGCCGTAAACTAGACGATAATAGGTACGTGAATGCGATACGAATAATTTGTGTTTTATTCTCTGTCGAAAAAAATACTCGAGTCAGGCGGTGGGGAAAGACTGCTGGCGTGTGCGTGACATTTCAAATGCGTCTCGTTCCGTTCGAGTCCACATTTTTTAACAGTACGAGTACAGCGATACGCGTCGACAGTAGTATTTAATTTAGCTTGGCCCTCGAAGGCTGGCTTGAACATTCGCCGCCAACTTGAAATTTCTCTCCGAGGCCCTAAGCAGGTTTATAATCGCTCGAGTTATATTTCATTCGATGTTTTTTCTCCTCAGGAAGTCGAAGCCAAGAAATTAGAAGAGGAAATGAAAAAACGAAGGGAACGTATCGAACGCTGGCGAGCCGAAAGGAAGAAAAAAGAATTGGAGGCTATTCGCAAAGATTTGAAATCCTCTTTAAGTTCGTCTTTATTTATTTGTACCGGTACCGTTTATTTTTAAGACAGAATGCGTCCGCTATCGCTAATTTTACAGCCGGTCGAAAAAACTGACAAACACCTGTAGATTTTTTTTCTGACTGAAAGTCCCATATTATACGTATATAACTCGTATTCTGGCATCTATGAACTTGAGAAATCATTTTCACGTGGCTTTGTCTTACGGCTGGATGTCATTTTATGGCGATGGTGTGATGTCAGTGGTGTAGAATGGTGATGTCATCAGACCCACTGTGGGCGAGCCTCGTACAACGTAAAAATTTGAGAAAGAGAATGTAAAGGCGGTAGTGGTAAGATGTCATCGAGCCTGCGGTAGAGCGAGCCAAATATCCTTCCCAAAGAGAGAAAAAAAAAGTTGAAAGCAAAGAAGGAGTTGTTGGAGGTGACGGTAGTGAGGTATGAGGTATTATAAAACCTATAATAGGCTGCGCAACTCTGGGCCCTTTTTGATGTGGGAAAAACAAATATATATAGTCGTTTTGAAAGCCCATAAGAAACGAAGATCCTTCACCCCTTGTTATTATTATTATTATTATTATTATTATTATTATTATTATTATTATTAAGTATATTATCATTATCGACTTCCCAAGACTTTATGGTTCTTCACTACCTGCCTAAAAATGTATTCTTTTTCTTTAGATAATATTCAGCTTCCTAGTAAAAAGTGGAATTTAGAAGACGACAGCGATGAAGAAGAAGACAATAAAAACATAAGCGATGAAGTCGCGATGGAAACTGAAGGTGGCGAGGAAATCGATCCTCTTGACGCATATATGCAGGTATGCGTAAATTTTCAGTTGGTTAACGTCAGTATCGGATAAATTAAACTCATATGTACGTATGTTACGAGTACAATACGTTATCACTAGGAAACCCGTGAGATTTTACTCGAGTCTGGAAATTAATTGTGGCATGTCGACATATCATGATCTCCGAGTGATTAGTTATTTATATACGAATAAATTTGATAGTAGTTGAAATATTATTTTCTCTTCGAATGAGCAACACTGTCCCAAGGGGGGGAAAAGGGGGAAATTTCTTCCCCCCCCCCGATCCAAAAAAATAGACGGATAATCCACAAAAAAAATCAATTTTTTTGAACCCCTCCCCCTTTATGCTGAAAAAAACACAATCTCACCATTTTAGCATTTACCATGCTTTGAAAAAATTTGGATTCCCCCCTAAATGGAGCTCTGGATCCGCCACTACAGTCGTACAATATCAAACAAATTTTTTAATCTCGTTCAACTTTGAAAAATTGAGTAAAATACGAAAATACGCTCGAAGAGAAATTTTTTTAGCCAAATTAAATTATTTTACAAAATTTACTTAATCATCGTAAGCTTAAATTAAAATATGTAGGTATCGTAAACATAGCTCTGTCTAATAGTGATTGTGTTGCAAGTGTAACTTCAGTTTGTAAAAACGGCAGCGTAGCAATTTTCATAAACTATTTCTCAGTTTCTGCGTGGATAATAAAACCATAGGATGTGATGTAATGTACATTTAAAATTTATCGATTCAATTCTTAGCTGTCTTTACGTTTAGTCGTAATCCAGCCTCGAGGAAGGGTAATCACTAAAATCTGATTGATGGCAAATTTGAATTCGGGGCTGTAAAACCACGAGTATACTAAATGATATAACTTTCAGCGAGATGAAATTTAATTTTTACTTATTTACAAAAATTTATGTGGCTCGTTTTTACGTCGAGTCCTCGAATGGGTCGAATCCCAAAATTTCGTGACAGAAGTTGGACTTGGGAATATGATAGTTTTTTGTTTCATGACTTCAGGATTGAAAAAGTACACTTATCTCAAATTCACGTATCCGTATGAATAAATAAGTTATCGAACGAATCAAAAATAAAATTTAGACATAATTATGTTCAAAAGACATCGAATACGACCCCTTTAAAATTGGGACTTGATCGGTTCAGTGCTTACGAAGTTGTTGCAATTTGAAATATGAGAAAATTCTACGACATGCTTTGAAGGAGAACCTACTTTTCTAGCGGAGCTCGTGGCGCTAGGATTTTCTCTAATGTTATCTTTATTAAATTCATAATAATTATTGAAACTGTTTCAGGAAGTGAATGAAGAAGTAAAAAAAGTTAATAAAATAGACGCAACATCTGGCGAAAATCGGGCGGCTAGTTTGCAAAATCCTTCTGGTGTAGTGATTATGACGGGCGTTGCTAAAAAAACAATCGAGCAGAAAAGAAAAGGTGAACTAATCGAACAAAACCAAGACGGTTTGGAAGTGAGTTCATTTAGTATTGAAATTATTGTTTATTGTGCTCTGTCCTTCCAAAGAATGCTCCAGGTCGTCAGTCATAAACGTACTATCCGTAGACCTACTCGACAGGAATACGCGTTAAATTAAAAATTTTTCATCGTTATTAAAAAATCGGAATAATTGGTGACGGGTTCGCGAATATGCCCTTGCTTGCTTACGATTGCGAATGATAATAATAATAATTTCTTCCCCCCCCCTCCATTTGCCACTTACATGTATCTTCTCGCTTTACTGCTACAAACCCCAGCACTCGTAAAATAAATAGACTATCGAGCCTGTTCCTCTCGTTGTGTGCGCCTTTGTTTTCTATTCGGAGAAAACGTATTGACGTTGTCGTTTGTTTATTATTTTCACAGTATTCTTCGGAAGAAGAAGAAGAGGATTTGAATTCCGCCGCAGCCAATTTGGCCAATAAACAAAAGAAAGATTTAGCCAAAGTTGATCATGCGGGAGTCGACTACGAACCATTTCGTAAGGCGTTTTATGTCGAGGTGCCTGAAATCGCGCGTATGGCGCCTGAAGAAGTGAAGAAATATAAAGAAGTAATTTACTCGTATTTACTATCGGCGCTTTTATCAGATACGTTAGTCCTGTGGCGTATCCAAAAATTTTTAATTAATAACCGTGGGAAGGTTTTCTTCAAAATATAGTATCTTTCTTATTTTTAGGAATTAGAAGGTATTGCCGTCAGAGGAAAGAACTGCCCGAAACCGATAAAAACGTGGGCTCACTGCGGAGTTAGCAAAAAAATATTTGAGGCATTGAAAAAACATAATTTTGAAAAACCAACTCCTATTCAAGCTCAAGCTATACCAGCCATTATGTCAGGTGTGTTTTTACTTATTATTACCTACCAATAACGTTATTCTGACTGGGGTGCTAAAACGATTTTTACAAACTATACTTTATAGAATACTTTGCCTCGGTTTATACGTACCTATTACTTTATAAGTAGAAACTGGTGCGTGAGAGAATTTTGCACTCGAATATCTTTCTGGACGCCGAGTTTTCACAAATAAAGTTACAAAAAATTGAAAAAAAATAAAAATAGTACACAGTAATAATTATAATAATAATAATAATTATTATTATTATTTCATATGTTCGAACTGTATGAACGATGAAAGAAAAAAGTACTCGTAAGAGAAGCAGTTCGAATACAGTTCTTGAAAAAAAAAATGCTGCTACGCCTGTACCATTCTCAATAATGAGGATTTTGGCGAAAAATCAGTGCCTAACATTCGATTACCTCGTTATATTCTTCTGTCATTTGCAGTTAGTTATTTTTCTGCGTTCTTTTCTATCGAACAGGTCGAGATACAATTGGCATCGCGAAAACGGGTAGTGGTAAAACTTTGGCTTTTGTATTACCTCTGTTGAGGCACATATTGGATCAACCACCGCTTTCTGACACTGACGGTCCTATCGGTAAGATATTAAAATTTTTTTCGATTTGTTAAAAATCAGTTTCCTACCGCTTATTGTAGAAAATTCTCGTATTCTCTTTCATTGCGACTAATGTAACTTTTGATACATACTCGTATGTACCGTCAAAACTGTATGGTTACTCATTCAACTCTCAAATTCGTTGCTCGTAAACGAGTTTATTATTTTCAGAAATATAAATAGTCCAATGCTGATAGATATTTTAGATTGAAAAAAATTCTTCGGAAAAAATTTTTGCACAAAAATTTTAAGGACTATCTCCAGAATCAATCTTTGAAAGTCATTTAAAATCCATCTGCCGCAACTCCTCCCAAGGGGGTCGTATGTACATGCGTATCCACATTTTTGGTTTTCTGGCTACAACTCGCAAGCGACACGTTTTATGAAAAAATGCTGGAAACAAAAAAAAAAAACTCTCCATCAAATTACCGACAACTTTGGTTCTTATAGTTTTTTTTTTCCACAAGAATTTTTGCATTTACTTTGAATTTTTTCATCTAACTTTTTTAGACCATAAGTAGGTTTACTTTTTGTATCGATACTCATCCATCAGTATATGAGAATTATAATCTCGTTACCTACACGATTTACATGAGTTCGTTACAAATTTGTTTTTACTCGTAACTGTACCTCTAAATTCGGAGGATTTGCAGGTAAAAGCTACGTAACGCAATCGTGTTCGGGGAAAACTTGCAAACGTTTGCAACCATAAATTTGTGTTCGGACAACTGTTGACACAAATTTGCAGCCGCAAATGTACTGTACCTCGGACCTCCAGCTCCAGCAAACGTTTGCAAAATTTGCAGGATTGCAAATTTGCTAGTTACAATTAATTCCAAACGACTTGCAATTCCCCGAACGTACGAACGTACTTTATTAGTACCTAACTTGTTTTCATTTCCGCTCGACTCGTATCTCCTGGCAGTGGATTTTTCGTCTGAAAATTAATCTCTTACAGCGCTAATCATGGGTCCGACTCGGGAACTGGTTATGCAGATTGGAAAGGAAACGAAAAAATTTACGAAATCCTTGAATCTAAGGGTAGTATGCGTGTACGGTGGCACTGGTATTTCCGAGCAAATCGCCGAACTGAAACGCGGAGCAGAAATAATTGTCTGCACTCCCGGGCGTATGATCGATATGTTGACAGCTAACAATGGTGAGCGATTGTAGTATCATCGTCACTTTTCTCACTGAACGTCCGTCTTTTTTTCGCAATAATCGTCAAATTATTTTCGTATGTGATGCACCAAATTTAGGACGCGTGACCAATTTAAAACGAGTCACTTACGTGGTTTTAGACGAAGCTGATCGTATGTTCGATATGGGATTCGAACCGCAGGTATAGTAACGTTCGTTTTGATTTCAACTTTCAACTTTCAACTTTTCTTCGTGCACTCGTTCGAATCGTTGATTTTTACCAGATTTTCGCTCGAAAACCCGCTTATTTACTCTCGTTGCCTGCCGTTATGTATTTTGCATTTTTTTTTCCGCTCAGGTTATGAAAATTATCGATAATATTAGACCCGATCGTCAAGTTGTCATGTTCAGCGCTACGTTTCCTCGTCAAATGGAGGCACTCGCGCGTCGAATATTGAATAAGCCGATCGAAATTCAGGTACCTACCTTACTACCTACTCGATCGCAAAAATGCGCATCATCGTTAGACCCAACTTTATTCGTGCATTAAAACAAACAAAGAATCTCGGCTATTCTTATTTCTCGTTAAAGTTTGAAAAACCAGCGTGAAAAAATTAAGAAATATGTAGGTACATACAATAATAATTGGTTTATAATTTCATAAAGATCGAATATGCTCGTAAATATTTGTCGATCGTAATACGAGTACATACTCGTACGTATACGTATACGTATACGTATCCGGGATTAGTGCTGATCGCTTTGGGAGGTAAGCGTAAGCACCTACTGGCAGAAAACTGGTTCATTATTCGATTTCAATGGGATTGAAATCTAGCGCCTGATACGAATTTATTAATGTAAAAGCAATTATCGTTTCGTTCGATGCAAAAGCATGTTACTTCTCTACCGCAGGAAATTTTTCAGTTCATTCGATATTCGAATAAACGTTTGTCGTAGGTTGGCGGACGAAGCGTGGTTTGCAAGGATGTCGAACAACACGTAATCGTAATCGAAGAGGAACAAAAATTTTTGAAACTGCTCGAGATTCTCGGCCATTATTACGACCAAGGTAGCACAATAATATTCGTCGACAAACAAGAAAATGCGGACACCTTATTGAAAGATTTGATGAAAGCTTCGTACAGTTGCATGGCCCTGCACGGCGGTATTGACCAGTATGACCGAGACAGTAATATCGTCGATTTTAAGAACGGAAAAATCAGAGTTTTGGTTAGTTTTGCTCGTTGAATCGAATTCGCAGTCATCTCATTCGCTGTCACATATTACTCGTACTTTTTAATTCGTAGATCGCTACGTCAGTCGCAGCTCGAGGCTTGGATGTAAAACATATGATATTGGTAGTAAATTACGATTGTCCCAATCATTACGAAGATTACGTTCATCGTTGCGGACGAACTGGAAGGTATTATTTTCAATTTAATACGTATTTTATCGTTTGTACGTATGGGTGAAAATCAACTTATCCGTTGGAAACAGTAATCATCAAATCATAGCCATTGCCGGCTTCCGAAGCGGAAGCAATAACAGTACCTATATCGAATAATAATAATAATAATAATAATAATAATAATAATAAATATTATTATTATTATTATTATTTTTATTTTTATTTTTTTTGGTAAATGTTTGATCGGAAAATTGAGCGGATATTTAGTCAGTGCCGCAGCCCGTCCATGCTTGAAACTGCTGTACCTATGTGTATGTCGCTAGGTTTTGTCGAATGGCGAAAACAAATTTCTGCTTTTTGCGACCCCCATTATCCTCCTAGTATCGCATAAGCGTTTACAAACTACAAACTACGAACTACGAACTATCTAAATACGGCATCAACTCGTTCATTTGCCTGAGGTGAAACGAAACATTTTTATTAATTATTTTATTAGCTACGAGAAAGGGTTGGTAGTAAAATACGTATGCGCGGAATTGGGAATTTTAGTTGGAAACGAGGAAGAACTCGGTTATTGGTTTTGAGAACGGCCATACTCCCATCTTACAAATGTCTCAGAAATGGCTACGAAATATTTAGTAACGATTAACGAAGGATGAAGTTAGGTTTTTTACAGGCCAAATGTTCATATTCTCCAACTATTAATTAATATTACGACCGACACGAATAAACTGGACTAACGTGCAGCCTCCGCTATTATTCTTGGACAGTCTGTTAGGTGGAAAATATTTTTAGCCAATGAGCCAACTCGTCTTTTTGGTACGAAATACATATTTTTTAGGCGTCGTTGAAAAAATTTCACAATTTAATACGGTCGTTCTCCAACTCGCTGACTCGGCCTTATATTTTCGCTTGTTAATTGTAAAAATCAAACATTATTACCTGAATCTTCTTCGCATGGTGAAAAAATTTGTAATACGCCGTCCTAAAATCGGGAAAATAAACTAAAGTCTCAGTTCTCAGCTGTTGAATTTTAATATGTTACGTTTATGATGTTCGAATACTTGGCAAAAGAACCAGAAGAAAAAAAATACGCTTCGTATTACCAGTATCGAGCTGTTTCGCGGATCATGTATGTTCGAGTCTATCCCCACGTTTACGTCAAATCATCCCACGGATGTGTACTGTGTACTGTTTTCGGCAATAATCGATTTCAGGCTGCCCGAATTTAGGAAAAAGAAAATGCGCCAACGCAACGCGTAAAAAAATCAGTTTCTTTTACTTAGCACCCATTTTCATAACTTGTAAGAGTCTGCGAGTGGTCCAACACGATAATACTAGTACGGATTATTTTTAACGTGTCTATTCGATCGACTTGTTTGATTTTGAACGGCCATTTTAGAGCTGGAAATAAAGGTTACGCCTATACGTTCATAACGAAAGAACAAGAGCGATTTTCTGGTGATATTGTTCGCGCTTTGGAATCTTCGGCTGCAGAAGTACCGTTAGAGCTGGATACGATGTGGGTCAGATATCGCGCCAAACAAGCAGCTGTAAGTTTCCCGCTCACACGATAACGAATAAAAAAATGTCCCATGTTGGTTCGCATCTTTCGTTAATTATTTACTACTTTCTCCTTCCGATTTCTCGACAGGAAGGGAAAAAAGTTCACACTGGCGGTGGTTTCAGCGGCAAAGGATTCAAATTCGACGAAAATGAAGCCTTAGCGGCTAACGAAAAGAAGAAAATACAAAAAGCGGTTCTCGGTAATATACTCGTACTCTTAATATCGACTATTGACGAAATATCGTTATTTTATGGGAAAATAATATTACGACGACGGAATGTACGAGTACCTACGTACTGTACCCATATACATGTACATATGTTATACGTATTATCGATTATCGATGATTAGTGAAATTTTTTGATATTTTTGTGGAAAACGTCTGGGATTGCTTGAATTTGAGAAAATCCGCTTAAAATAACATCTTCGTTGAAAGGAAATATCCGTAGATAATTGTTTTTTTTTTTTTCTTCTCTTTTTTTACACATTTTTTTGAATTAGCTTATTTGACTGTTTAGGTTTGCAAGACTCGGATGATGAAGATATAGAAGGCGATATCGACCAGCAAATTGAGAGTATGCTCGCACCAAAAAGAATTGTTAAAGAAATAAAGGCTCCTATCGATGGTTCTAGCATTCCTGGATTAACTCTCGGCCAATCATCGAGTACGATTTTCTTTTTAACGCTTACTCGAGGTTTCCCTTTTTTTTTGTTCGTAACTGGTTTACAAAAGGTTGTGATAATCCGTTTATAAATCGATAAAACTGAATCGCCAACTAAATTTAATCCGACCATTCTTTCGGTAGTAAATAGACGAAGAACTGTGTCGTCGCTTCCATTGTAAATTTACCCGTAAGTGTAGAAACAGCAGCATAGTCTATCCAGTCTCCGACTTTGAACTCCACACAGCTTGCAGAAGGGGACGCAGATGATCAAAAGTACTACGCCTCGGAGGGCCTTAATTCTTGTAGAATTTGTTAATGATACTGAAATTCTGGATCGGTCGGACACGGACATCTGTTAGGAAGGCCCTTCAGCTTAATCCCCTCACTCGTCTAAAAAATTTTTTTCCGGACATCGTGAAGCCAAAAACAAAACAAAAACGTGGCATTAATTGCAGTATCCCCTTCTGTAGTCTGTCTCTGTGTCGTACAAGAATGTTCCAATGAAGTTAGGGGTCGCAGGAAAATAGAGAATGAACAGACTTCGTATAACAAATTAGAGCGGGCGGGCGAAAAAAGTTGGATTCTTTGACTTTGAAAATTGTAAACTGGAGTTCGCATCGAGATGAAATCAGTATTTACCTAAAAACTGTTTATAATGTTCTATTATTCGTTATTTAAATCGATTCGTGTTCCCCTTACGTATTTATAATTATATTTATGTATTCGTCAACAGCTACAAATAGCGCTGCGATGAATGCCGAAAGATTAGAGCTAGCAAAACGCGTAGCGTCTAGAATTAATATGGCAAAGAATTTAGGACCCGATGCCAAAGGAGCGACTCAACAAGCTGCCGAAGCCATTTTGAAAGGTGCTGGATCACAACCGATTATAACGGTAGGTCGTAATTTTGCGCTCGGGTGCTGAACTAAGGAGGCTGTGAGAAAATGAGCCGAGTTCGAGGAGAATAGAATGCTAAAAAGCCGATTGAAAATTAATTTTAAGCCGAGGTTCGATAAAATTGATTGCGAAAATTCCCTGAAAATTTTCCTCGCGCTAAAAAAATGAAAAAATTATTTTCCTTTGTCACCTTGTCACGAATCATTTTTAGATTCTACATAATTATTATGTATTTCGTTCTATACTTACTACAAGTCAAAAGTAATACATACCTTTTGTTCAATTTCGTCACGAAAATTCGGCAATTGGTGTGTACGAATATTGTCAAAGTATAAAACGGAATTGTTTGGGTTAGGACCGGTAATTGTCGACGTTCAGCTCCCTAGACCCTATTTAATCGATATTCGTTATTAAAATATTTTCCGTTTTGTACCGTTTGTTCGAAAATTTTCATAATCCAAAAAAAGGAAAGTCATTTTCCAACATGTCGTCGTACGAGTATCTTCGTTGGTTGCGAAAATACCTGTCATGTGCGAAAAAATAACAAATCAATGGAAATTTCTTGCACGAAGCAGGTTTTGGGTTACTTTTGCGAAATTGCGCGTAATAGTTATTCAACGTTTAAAAACTTGTCAAGTTTTTTTCAAATTCTTATCAACATTCTAAACTGCTTTTTCAAAGAAATTGGAACACGATAATTCTATAATTCCAATTTCATCGAAATTCTATGAAATTTTAATTTTTTAAACGACGAACCATAGTATATTTGTTGGTTATTGCCTCGCACATATAGCAGGTATTTTTAGGAGGGTAAAATGTTATTGCGAACCAATCACAAAATTGATGGAGCCAATCGATCCGGCGTGGAAAGAAGTAGCTAGTGGTGCAAAAAAGTGATTTTCGAAAAATGGATCGCGTAGCGGGTATTTTTCCGACCAACGACGATATAGCAATTAATCTAGTTTTGTGAATGGCAGCATTCATCGCCGATTTCCGACGTTCACTTGGACCTAATGTACGGATACCGTACACCGTACCTAATATTCTGCGCTTACGATATGCAGTACACTACAAAATGTACTGCATTTGCCTTACCATTGCCCGCAATTTTATTTTGCAAATACTGCGTCCAGATTTACGAATGTCGCTAAATTTTCTAACGAATGAAATTTTCGCTACTCGCGTCTTTTATCTGTCTTGGAAAATTTATCGCAAACTTTACGTATAAGTATGTAAAAAAAGAATGAAAAAAAAAATTAGTACCTACCTATTAAAATTCTCTGTAATTCTTGGTTCAGGCAAAAACTGTGGCCGAGCAAGTTGCAGCGAAACTGAATACCAGACTAAATTATCAACCTAAGGAGGAGGAAGAGAAAGAAGAAGACGAGGAAGTTGAAACATTTCACAAATACGAAGAAGAATTGGAAATTAATGATTTTCCTCAGCAAGCCAGGTGGCGTGTTACTTCTAAGGTTAGTTATGTGGTTTCTACTCGTGTATTCGCTTTAATCGGTATATGCCATCGATCTTCCTGATAAGTGCGAGTAGTACAAATAAACTTTGTCCTCGCGAATCAAGTTTTAACTGGGAGTAGATTATTTCACCTGGGATTTCTTAACAAATACTAACGTTGCGTTGCAAATTCACGAACCCGCAGCTACGAGCCCGCCACCTATTTTTTTGTATTTGCTCTTAATCACCTTAATTGGCATTCGTCTGTTGATTCGTAGGAAGCTTTGGCTCAGATTGCCGAGTACTCCGAAGCAGGCATCACTGTTCGCGGCACGTATTATCCGGCCGGAAAAAGTCCTGCCGAAGGCGAACGCAAACTTTATTTGGCTATAGAAAGTGTGAACGAATTTTCAGTTTCAAAAGCAAAAATCGAAATAACTCGTCTGATCAAAGAGGAATTGCTGAAATTACAAAGTTCCGCTCACCACATCGTCAACAAAGCCAGATATAAAGTTTTATGATCGGAGAACGTGTTTAAGAGATTGGCTTCCTACCTACACTCCGAGTATAAAATGATGCCGGCTAATTACGAGTAATTGATTATTCTGTAGCAGCGAGTCGAAGATACTGCGTTGACATATTGATCTCGATTGGACGTGCACGGCTGATAAGTGATTAGACAGGTGCGCGACAGCCTTCGTACGAACGCAGTTGACGAGACTGTTGATCGATCGACTCGCTTACATCCTCGTACACGTGCTGTTTCTCTGAGAAATTTTATAAGTATCTATACCAATAAATGTTTAGTAATTTCAACGCGAAGATATCTTATTACGAGTAATTGATACCGCTACGTGTAATGATTAATCCTCATTAAGTTCGTTCTCGTATTTGCGAGACCGTCGTCGTTAATTTATCGCGTGCAGGGTCTTTCTGAAACGGTGCTCGTTGGAAAAACGCATTTTAATGATTGTTTAGAAGAATTTTTTCGCTCAACGAAGGGCGTCGGTTATGCGGATACAGTAGTGTCCTTTTTTAAGCAAAAAATTCTTCCGAGTACGTAATCATAATTATAAAATTCAGTTTCCTGGTGAGCGACTGAGCGTCAATTAAGAAAGACCTTATTATACTTTTTCAAGGCGAAGAGGGAATGAATTAAGAAACATATTTTTCAGATGAGTCTTCCGAAATTTGGTGTCGATACGAGTATATAGGTGTAGATCAACCCGTTAACCCGTTGCCGGAGATCTTCATACCACGCTCGTAACCGTGAACTCGAGTTTTTGTTTTTCTTTTCAGTGGTGCAAATAATGAGAGGGGCGGCGGTCAGGGTGGGCCGTGACCCTCCAGAAAATTTTTTAACCCGCCTAAAAATTTTTCGAAATAGATTAAACACCAGTAAAAATAAGAAATTGAAGAACAATTAAAATTCAGCCTCGGTATCACTTCTTTGGATGTGGAAATTATCCGATGATTTTTCTTGCCCCCTTCCCCAGTGGCCCACCCTACAAAAACAAAGCTGGTTCCGCCACTGTTTCTTTTTCATGTTACGATTATCTGTAATGAAGAGATTCAACATTCGGTTCACAAAGAAGATTTGCGCATTAAAAACGACGTAATATTGTATAAAGATACATACGTGTAGAATGTGACGAATTACCGAGGAAAAACTAATCGGGTAAAAGAATATCAATTTTGATTCGATAAAGCCTGATAAGCAAACGATCCCGTTGCCCAATACAAGCTACAAATAAATCGAGTAGTGCCGCGGAAGAAAGGGATTTATAATTAGATCAAATCTTTCTTCTGTTTATGAAAATTTAACTTGGCAATCTGGAGGTATGAGAAATAGAAGAATAATGATGCGGCTGATGAGTGATGACTTCGAATGCGTTATTCTTCATTACATTTTTCTCAAAATCTTGTTCTAGTCATTACTCAAATACTAAATAGTAATTAATACAATTTATTACAACATTGACAAAGAAATAGTATAGCAGATATCTAGGGCAGTATTTCTTCCAGATGCATAATTTTTTTTTTTAAACTTGTAATAGAATCAACGCGAAAGAACTTTTAATAAGTTTATAATAATATGTACAAGACTCGTACAATGATTATCGACATCGTCTGCGATGCAATTTTTCATCTCCTATCTTCGTGTAGAGTAATGGAAACGTTAGCAGCGTTAAAAGACAAAGCAACGCGATAAAAAATAAATAAAATAAAATAAAAATAAACGAGCTTTAGTTCCTCGTTATTACATTTTAATGAGTTAGTACAGACATTCGAATGATCTCAACAACATGAAAAATAAACTACGCGTAATATTCGCGTTTCTGTTAATCATTTTTATTGACGCCGAATTCTACAATCTACATACCCTGTTTCCTCAACAATCGCAAAAAAATTGTGACAATGCCAAGCCTAACTGTATGTACAATACGTACTGGTCGACGAAGAATGAAAAAATTTGTCCCCCACTCGCGTATAAAACGCTTCACGACTCAGCCGAAACAAGTATCACTGCATCTATAGGTGTAATTAGTTTCGAGCCTAGTATTGATTGCATATCAACAGTGATTCAAAAGAAGAAAAGTCATTATCATTCCAATTTTTAGAAGAAATAAAATTAAGTCACAGCCTCGGAACTTTCAAATTCGCCCTTTTTAAAAATATAATAACGTAGGTATTACACTGACAGCAAAGGGAGAGGAACAAACAGCGAAAAGCGTTACATGAATGGCAACCATATCACAACATACTGGTATTGAACATTCGTTTTCCATTTTATGCACCACATCAATCTGCCACGAATGAAATTTAATAATGAGGAAATTGAGCGTAGACAAATCAAATCGCATGAAAGTGTACGACCATCATTTAAGCACACAGCGCACAATTATACATGATTAAAGGCATCCAAGTCGGCTCCATCCGCGTAAAATTAACGTTAAAAGTCAGTTCCATGTAAAAGTGGATACCATAATATTATAGGGAGCTGACTTTCACGAACTTTGCGTGAACCCGACTCACCGTGTAAAATAATACAAAGGGATGGATCATCCGAACCCCAAGAAAATAAATACGCACGGAGAAAGAAAAAATTTAGAAAAAAAACCAAACTTACGAGCATGTATCGGCGAAACTTGCGCGAAGGTAAATCTAAATTCAAATAACAGGGCGGTTCGGTAACGATGAATTGTTTTAGAAATATTTTACTTTCCCACAGCGAACGCGAGGAAATTTCACTTCGAAGAGAAATACCAATTAAAATTATGAGAACAATTTTGACGATAAAAAATTAAAATTGAAATAAATTAAAATAAAATTACTAAGGCGAATTTTAAAATAAAATAAAAATCTAGATAATAAAATATTAAATAAAAATTGGAAGATAACGAAAAAATATAATTTTTGATTAATACATACAGGTACTTACTAAAAAAAACTAGTTTTAAGTTAATCACTCTCCGTTACATCTTAAACGCGTTGATATCTTTCTGATATTTAATTACACGTAGAAACGATGGAAATAATAAAAATTGGAAAATTAGAAAAGAACAAAACCTGGGCGCGTATCAGGGTTAGCTCATTAACGCGATCATTGTATTAGTCAATTTATTACCCATTCTCTCGGTGCGCCGATGAGCATCTTACGTATTCTAACTCATTCCCGTGTATAAAACTCGAAGAGAAAACCAGCTACAATGATTCTACGACACATGTAAGTAGCGGAGCAAGTGGTATTCTTCAACTCGAGAAGCTCATTTTCATTACACAGTGGATGGAGCTTACTTTTTTCCTTTTCTATTTATATAATATGTACGTGCTCGTACATGTACGCGGATAAGTTTTTTACCCTTCTTCAAAAAAAGTTACATAACATGACGAATTGACAATTGGCTCGTAGAAATAACACCGTTACCTTCGAATTTCCTCTAATTGAACGTGCGAGTATAACGTAGGTACCAAACAAATCAAAAGAGAGTAAATCAAGCTAACTCGAAGATGGAGTAATTTTCAACTGTAGTTATAGTTAACTTATCGCTGATCGCCGATACAGCTCGATCACAATACAAGCCATTACAGGTAATAAGTGAGAACCTATATTTGTTTCTAAAAACTTTTAACGATATACGTCGAAAGAAGAAATGGGTAATCGATAGACCTGCTAATCGCCGAAAATTGAATCTCCCTGCTTTGTTACAGTCGATCGTCCAGTAAAACAGTTTTTAAACGATTCACCAATGGAAAAGAAATTCGGGACGGGCAAGCGGAACCGTAGAAATCGTCCTGATTTAGGGAAAACACCATTACACCTCCGAGACCCATTTCCGTTACATATTCTGCCTGAAAGATTACGTTTATGGTTAGCTACGATAGGAAATAAGTAATCCTTAGTCAGAAGCTCAGACACGGGTTCCCGCCCACTCGAAAATGGATAGCCTGTAACGATGTAACGACAAACGACGTACCTTGTAGAATAAGCTACGCTCGTCTTCGTAAGAGAACCATTCTCTATGCAAGTACGCGTAAGGTACTCTCATGTCGCCATTAAACTGTTGCACGGCACCGGATGTGTTGAGAAATTTACAAACATCGCGGTACGATATGAAACCTTTTTCACCGATACTGCCAAATCCGTCGGCGGGGGCACCAAAATCGTGTTTCGTCGTATCTTGTAATCTGCGAAAACAAAAAGTACTCGTAAATCAATTCAAGTCGAGAGTATGAATTCTAGCGCGCTATGATCTGCCCAAAATAAGAAGTGCGTGACGACATAACGAATCGAACTTCGAAGAAGGCGATTGGTCGAAATCAAAAATACTTTCTCCTCATTTGTCGACACTCTGTAACGTCACGCACTTCTTATTTGGGACAGACTATACGAGGTAATAGTATACGAGTCAGAAATTTATACTTTTCTCACTCTTCGAAAGAGGTTTTTCAAGATAATATGAGTCGTACGATGATATTACGAGTCAATTTCAAGAAAAGGGAGAGACAAATGTCGCATCAGCATCACTGGGAATTTCAATGCACTGGGCATAATGAGGTTTCGTTTTTTTTAAACAAAAAACATGTTGAAATATCATTAGTATTTGCCGTCTTTAGAAAAAGGCACTTTTTCTCATTCGATCTCTTTTTTTTTCCTAATTGACTTACGTCATTCTGGAATAACACCAGCTTGTAAAATAATTTTCTTAACCACTTCAAATTGTATGATATTTTGTTGCTTTCATTAAAAAGAGGGGGGGGGAAGCTTGCCCAAAGAGTGGATAGCTCAGATATGAAAACAAAAACAAAAAACTCACGTCCAGGAATGTCCATAAATAGGTACTCCGACCATTATTTTTTTCTTCGGCATGCCACTATTGATCCAAAAATTTACAGTGTAATTAGTGTCGAGCGTTTTTTCGTATCCTCGATCATTAGCGCCCGCAAATAAAGGTGCATTTGGTCCGGTGAAAGGAAAGTACCAAACGAAAGAGTGATAATCATAGCACATGATATTCACGAAATCAACGTATCTGAAATAAAAATGGTCGAATGAAAGATTTTCTAACGCGGTACCGAATGCACTAAATGATGGTACTATCATCGTTGTTGACATAAGCTGCCTCGAGTATCAAATCGCATATCATAAGTACGGACAGCAATATGTTGGACTATTATTATTATTATTATTATTATTATTATTTTTTCTTTTTTTTTTTCCCTTAAGAAAAATATGCATTTGATAAATATCTATCATGAAGCGCCATGTACCGCTGCTGAGGCTAGACACACAACGGGCTATCGTATATTAATGATACGCCGGTAGGAGCATACGCCGCTAACATGGACACGGATAGTAAAAACAGAAAGAAGATACTTTGGCTTTAAATGAAATAGCGCTTTTGGGGAAGGTGCAATCCTCGTCTTACGGCGATGCGCACGCAGGCGCAGCTTCGCACATAATGATAGGGTAAGACGAGGATAAGCTATTCGCCGGACAGCTTCTTTCTCTTTTCATCGCGTACTCGTGCCCTCTTGGTCGCATCGATTGTGAGATTTATAACGAGCGCCGCATCCAGTTCGCTGATTGACAGTCGTCACGTAGTGGCCGTGATACGTCTCGAACCAGGTCAGGTACCTTTCGATCAGCAAGTTGAGCGCCGACTATTACACCACACCACATAAAGCCCATTTCATAAATTTGATTCTCTTTAGTCGTAAAGAAAAACTTTTAACCGGTAGAAGTAGCTCGAGCATAGCAGCAGACGAGTAATAAATACGATTATTACAAGAGAAGGAACGTGGAAGCTTCAAGTACACTACTTACAGAGCCATTTTAGCCACATCGTACGCTCTATTGATGATAGTGAGAGGCGCGGCAACAGCGACGCTGATTAAATATTTATTACCGAACGCCGCTCTCATTTCTTCGAGTAACTCGATAAATTGACTTTTTTCATAAGCATTTTCTCTCGGAGGCCAAGCGGGAAACTCCCAGTCCAAGTCAATACCGTCCAGCGAATATTTCTTCAGCAATTGTAAAGCACTGTCGACGAATCTGCGGTAAAATAGTTTCATGAACTCGAATTCAACTCGACCGAATCGATTAAAATGAAACGATGGCGCACTCGATAACTCGATATGAAACGTGAAAAGGCGGCAGAGGGGCGGCGAGTGGGATAAGAGTTATTTACAATTCGTCGACAAGAACTACAGTATAACGGCTGGTTATAAACGCTTTGCCTAGCGCTAGCGATTTAGACGTTAATCGTATTCATACCGTTGATATTTTAAACGAATTTTGTGACCATAAAATATGATAAAAGCGATAGCGACTAAAACCAGCTCGTTGTCTCCAACACTCTTTATAATAATACGTTAATTTTAGTAGATAATAAAAGATGAATGCATTACACACGATTATGACTTTACGAAATAATTTGAAAAGTGACACAGGCACCGGTAACTGTACTTTTTTTTCTTTTTCTTTTGAGAATTTAGCCTCGATATTCTCGTCGCGCATTTCTCTGCAGTATTTTTTTGAATTGTTTTCATACAAAAAAACAAAAACAAAATCAAAAACAAAACGGAACCAAGTCATAATCTATAAGCTCGATTATCAAGTGATATCGAGCAGTTGGGCATACGAGTAGTTATTTAGCCGAAAAGTGTTGCAATCGTCAATGAAGTTAAGCGAAGCTAAGTAAGCTAGTTCAAGCAAGTTCAGCTTTTCACGCTTCTTCCGAACTCAGAGAGCTTATTATATACCAAAAAATGCACGCGCGCGCCAGGGTCTGCGCGAACTGGAACATTTAACGAGGTACACATTTTATTTCATCTTACCGAATACCCCCGGTGTGAGATGGTGTACGGACGTTGGTTTTGCTACGGTTTCCGGGGTAAGAATCAGCGGGTAGGGCAAGTGGCCGTCGTATGTTTGCTTACAGCACCCTGGCGAACGCAATTTGATTCGTCGAACACGCGACGAGAAATGAGTACCACATGAATAATTCATTAAAAACTATACCAACTTTTGTCGATTAACTGCAGAAGAGACCATAGCAGCAAAAGTATCTTCCGAAGAAGAAACGCTAACCACAGACAACAATAATTTCAAATTACGATTTTTCAGCTTCATCTCGGCGATCGCATTAACTAACTAGAAATAAAAACAAAAATAAAACAAAAAAAAATTGAATTACAAGGAATAAACTCGTAATATGTAATAGGTACGTATTATACAAACTGCAATAACGCAACTAGTGACGAAGAGTGGATAGAATTAAGCGGCAAAAGCAACAGTACCCTCCTCTTCTTAAAATTAAGGCATAATACATAGGTACCAGACTCTTTCCATGTTAAGAGTCGTAAAATTTTTAGAGAAAAATAAAACGAGTTTATGAAACAGATGCGATAATTGACAAATGGAGGAGTAAAATTATGAGAAATCGAGTAAAACTGGAATCAAAGGTGACACGTTCATTAAGAAGAAAAAAAAAATAGTACCGAGTTCAATTAGTTTCAAATATAATATCATCGAGGAAAGTACCTGAAAAACCCCACAAAAAACTCGTAAATCTGTTTTATTGTTTTTTAATTGGGGTTAATAACATCCCAATACCACGTAAGGTTAAGTCAGACAGTAAGAATTTAATAAAACTTTGAAAACGCCGTAGGTCGGGTTCTTTGACAATCGAAAACCACGTAGGTCTTTCAATAAGAACAAAAAATAAGATGAAAAACCACGTGAGTCTGAAAATTCCCTTATAAATGTAGTCGCTGGGGTAAAATATTTTCGAATCGATTAGACTCGATGTCTATTTACCTGACGACAATAATAAAGCCAAAAGTTTGATGAAACGCGGTTTTTAAAATTTTTCAGCTTTACAATAATTTACTTTTTCTGACTTACGGAGTTCACGAAAAACAGGGACGATATACGAGTATAATGTATGTACTCGGTAATTTTTAATTAAATTAAAAATGTTTGAACATTATTGGTTCATTCTCGTCGGTATTGCTGCGCTCTGGTTTAATTTTCAAATGATGATACATTACGCTAATAGAAAAAATTCTAGAGCGGTAAATCCAGCTTAAGAAGCGGCATATTTTAGAATAAGTGCACAAAGGTCGAGAGGAATCCGTATTTTTGAACTTCTCAACACGTTCTACACAGAAATCAACGGACTGATCACAACGAATACGAATACGAGTGCTAAAAGCATTAATTTCTCCCATCTTCCGATAATACCGTATTTTCTTTTTCGTGAAAGAATAGTTTACTTTACGCAACGCAACATTACAAACGTACGAAAACTCACTCGTGCGTCCGTAAAATTGATTCTGCATTCTTCTATCGAAGCGAAAAATATAATCACATGTGAGCATAATTTTGGATCGATGTCGGATGGTTGGAGCCTATCTTGAAGCGAACTACGACTGGGAATAACGTAATAACAAACCAAAGAATACGTTTTGTCAACGTGTTGGTAAGTTTCGAAAGATTCATTCGGTATGAACGACTCATCTACGTAGTTTCTAGTCATGTTTTTATCGAGGGCATACGCGAGAGCTCGATGCTCCGAGACCCTGATGAAATCTACAGCAACGAAATTAAATTAGATAATCGATGTAATTGTAAACACGCATCGCATTTACGAACGTGGGTAGGTATTCGATATAATTATACATTCGATAGTTATCGTTTTAGATCGACAAACCTGAAACATCCCGTTTGGGTCCAAATAAGACAAAATCCAAAGTTTCTGTCTTACGCTGCATTTGTTTGATTTGATCCCAAATAACGATTAACGATATGAGCGTGATACTGACAGACAATATCACAAATCCAAATACAGCCCACGAATGGGCTACGAAAACCCATCGCCTCCTGCAAAATAGTATTGTTTCATAGCCAAATCCCAAGTTGGTAAGAATACGTAATAATTTCATTTTGATATTAATGTAATAATAGAACGTTAATCGTGTTAGACGAGTCATCATTCTAACGTACTTACCGCGGGTTTTCAAGAAGCTGATATTTTGGATCCGAGCTGCTTTGAAATGAAACCATAATGGAAATTTCAAATTTTCGCCCGCCAAGATTATCCAACTATTGGTTTCACACAATGACAAAAACACAAATTAGGTACCAAACAAAATTTAATAATTACCAGATAGGTGGGTACTGAAGAAGTGAGATATTCGAGTTTAATGACGTACGTACGACTAGTCGGGTTAGAATATCAACTGCAACCTATAAGCTGGCTAACGATAAGCTTTAGGTCGCAAATTATTACGTCAAATATTTCCTACTTTCTACGAATGGAAAAAAATTAATTACGCTTAGAAAAAAAAATACAAACTCGGTTATATTTACCTGAATAGAGATCAATAATGATCGATCATTAGTCTCACTAAATTTTTCCTCGACGACTGAGAAAAACGTACCGAAATACAATTCATCGTTCGTTCGATGAAAATAAAAATAACGATAATATAATAATTTATAAAAGATATAAACGGTAATGAAATTACTTCAATACCATTGTACGAGTGACTACTATGAAAAAATAGAAATGTTAGACATTACGATTGCCAAGATAAATGTTTTATTTATATCGCGTATTTATCATTATAATATTATTTTATTATTATTTCTATTTTATTTATTTGCGATCATGAAAAAATATAAACAAATAGAATGAAAAGTAAGAAGAAAAAACTGAGAAGTACGAAGTGCGGCCTCCTCTGACCTTTCCACAAATAAAAAAAAAATTAAAAAGAGATGAGAATTGAGAACACGCACAGGCGGCACGCCACAGCATAGGAAAGGAGCATGAGCGGAGAGGACTGAAGGAGCCAAGGAGCCAAGCTCCGAGCCAGCCAGGCCAGAGCAAGCAAGGTCGTCTTCTCATTGGTTCGATTTTTTTTACGTCATCTATTTTGTTCGATGACATGCTGACTTCTTGTTAATCATATTTCTTGTACTACGACTACCTTGGTTTTTCGGTCTTATTGTATTTTGGTTTATTTGTGTTTCGACCGATTTAATTTTCAAGTTTCGAACGATTTGCTGGATTTGCTTTTCAAAGGACTTCATTTTCGGTGACCTTAATTTTCGGTCAACCTATTTCTGGCTTCTGCACCAACTTGTTTTTGCAGCTACTGATCTGTTATCTTATTCTTATCTGTAATCAGAATTCAGTATGATAATTCTAATTCTATTAAAAAGTCTTCGATTTAATTCTCAATTCTACACAAATTTCGGTTCAAATTGGTAAAAAAATAAAATTTTTGCGATGTTTCTAGCTCTCGTATTTCCTTGTGGTTTTCTGTAGAGTTTATCTTCGAGTAAAGCTTCCAGCATTTCATCTGTTTCGCTGGCGATTCAGCGTTCAACTTGAAACAAACTCGAAATCCATCAACTAGGTACTTACTTTAGAATGGTACACACTTGCAGTTTTACTCGGGAAGATCAGTTTCGTGCATTAGAAAAATTCGATTCGACAGGTGAAACAGCCCAGTATACAAATTGAAAAAGTTTTTTTCCGTAAATGCTAATTTGACAAGCTTTTTCCAGCCATAAAAAAATTTGCTCGAGCGGCTAGCGAATGTATCATCAATGGGCCGAGTTGGTACGAAAATTTTGATCGTAAGTATTTTATCGAGGTATCGAGTAACGTAGAATTCGGTTTTTCTATGGACGTCTTACAAACACGAAACCTTTGAATTTCTTTCCAGACCAAATCTCGGATGCCGATCAAGTCCGTCAAATAGTGGAAAATTTAATGATTTTCTATTTGGAATGTTGCGAAAATGACGTAAGTTGGCGGACCATACAAAATATTATTCGTCGGTCTAGCCTCTATCGTGATAAGGTTCCTCGTTCCAAAAAAAATAATTTTCCGGAGAGCAAAATGAAGATTTTTAGACGATATTTATCCAAACGAATTTCACCACTTTCGAGGAACGTTTTTAATTTTTACTGTTTTTGAAATTTGCTCTCGAGAAAGTCATCCAGCGTCATCAAAATGCGTGTTACAATTTTTAGGAAGAGCACAAAATTTTCTAGTAAAGAGTAACTACCTAAATCTCAATTTCGAAAAAATAGACGAAGGACCCTCGCAACTTCGGACCGACGAATTTTCAACGATGAACGATCGTAATTCGTAATCCGTAATCCGTAATCGTTAAAAGTTGGCTAAAATTCTTTCGAATCCGATTAGTATGAGAAAGTAAATAAAATACTCGGATTATTGTGTCAATGTACTGGTACTGAAACGTCGGTTGTATCGAATTGAAAGTTGAAAACTTGAAACCGGCACCGCAGTATCGAACGATGCGATGTTAATTAACCGAAAGAGTCGGAAATAAAAGGACTCGTTCGACAAAAAATGAAAATATATTCTCGGACGGATTGTGGTACACGATTTTATATTTATTTATACTCCGTAACGCGACACGGTCGGATTTTCATGTCTTTCGTCCGTCAACCGTCCCTCGCCGCTAATTAGCCTTTAAAAGTGTAGGGTTTGTAGTTGGAAACGTACGTGTTCTGCAATTTTATCGAACCTGTTTTTCACATTTTTCTCGTCAAGTACTAATTTTTTTTTTGGGCGAATGAAACTTTGGATCGTGTCGAGCCGTTGGATTATTAACGTCGATGAAAGAAAGGATCGTAATCGTATTATTCTTGGGTATTAAGATTCGCGAATCGTCGGATTTTGGTTTCAGGTCAGCGAAGAAAAATTGAACCAGTTTGTGAAGTCGAAGCGGTTGAATAGCGAGCATGCAGCCGCCGTTGTCGACGAGTACCGTCATTGTAAGCCCAAGATTCGTCATCTTTACGTCGGGGCAAATAATGTGTTGCGTTTTCACGATATGCAGTGGCGACTGGAAGCGAAAGTAAGTTCCTTTCCGCCGCAGCGGCGTAGGCCGTACCGACGCGACGTAGCGTAGTGCTCTCGTAGTATCTAGTATCTAGTATCTAGTATCTAGTATCCAGTATCTAGTATAGATACTCGTATTTGCATTAAATAACCTACGTACGCGTAGATGACCGTTCTGCCAGCGAGTACCTTACGAGCCGAATAGGTAAGGTACGAGTATACTCGTGCTCGTATTTATCGAAAGCGAGAAAATATAATACAGGTGGAACGTTTCATCTTTTATGCCGACCGTGTACTATCGGCACGTGCACGGCCACGGCCACGGCCACGGCCACGAAGGCTAGCGAAGAAGATTACAAACGGCGATCGCGTCGACGGCGTAGGAGAAAAGGCGCGAGTTTTATTTTATTTTTCGACTCGTTTCGTTTCAGGTGGCTTCGAGATCCTTACCTAATCAGAAGGTGGTGCCACTGTTTTCGATGGATTTCAAATTGGGTGATTCGTCTACGACCGGCGATACTCGACGAACCAGTCACGAAATTCTTCAAACCGATCCCGTCACCCTGCTGCGTCTAGCGGATAGTTTGGAAAAAGCGTCGAGCGAGACTCGATCGCGTAATTTGCGTAACGTTCGCGTACAGTTGAAAAAATGCGGTACGCTCGATTGAGTGCCGACTGCCGACTGCCGACTGCCGACTGCCGACTGCCGACTGCCGACGATCTGCCGTACTCGGTACCTACTGCTACATCCGCGTACTACTCGTATCATACTCGTATCGTATCTACGCGTCGCGTAATTATCGTCCCGAGAGCTACTACATTTTCTGTCGGTGCACGCGTCTACTCGTGCGTATAACGAGTAGTACGAGTACCGGGTTCAGATTTAAACGCTAACAGACCGTGCAAATGGCACGGCAGCGACCGTATTTACTCATTTACTCGCAGCTTGCTAAATTCTAATGTCGCTTCACTCGTGCTCGTATCATCGCGTCGTGTACATTTTCACGTATTATCATGTACCTACTCGTTATTGTCGTTTCGAACTCGAATAAACTTTCTTTACCGGTGTTTGCGTTTTATTATAGGGTAGCACGTATAATTATTAATTAATATTTATTTGCAACGTCTCGTCGCGTCGCGTCGCGTCGCGTCGCGTCGCGTCGCTGCGAAGAAGAAAAGATTACCCACTACCTAATCGAAATACGAGTACTGTAATTAATTTTTTCCGTATCGTCGGTATTTCTCTGTAATTACGAGAACGAATCGAATTTTTACTCGTACCTATACCTATTCGTATTCGTATTTGTCTCGACAAGTTGTCGCGAAAATATGTAATTGCGATTTGTCAAGTGTACCTAATTTGGTTCGACGTCGCGTCGCTGGAAATGGTAAATAATCGACTAGTTTTTCGTCACTCGCAAGAATCTGTTTCGAGTAAGGAACCAAATGGGAGAGCGGCGGAAGGCGTAATTTTTTTGACAAAAAATCTAGTATTAGCGAACCTAAAGGCCATAGGAATTATTCGGCTACGAGTACGGAGCACCTACGATTGCTGGCTATATCTACCCTCGAAAAGTTAGCCTTCTGCAGCGGCTGGACGGCGACCCGACCTCCCTCCGCTTATTAACGCTCGGCTATTACGACTTTGGCCAAGATAAAAAAAACAAATTTAACCCGGAACTTTCACCAAATAAATATCCCAAACATAGGGGGTAAAAAAACTCGCTACTCGTTACATTTCCAAATACATTTTGTTTCGCATTTTTATCGAGTAAAACTGATTTTTCGAAAACGTTGCAACTCGTACGCGAATATGTTGTGCTCGTGCTCGTGCTCGTGCTCGTGCTCGTGCTCGTACTCGTGCTCGTATTTTAATTCATTTTTGCCGCTCCAATGGCGCGAGGCGGAAATAAGAGAAATGCGCTATTTCATCTACACGAAACAGCCGCCTGTCCCTAGAACGTTGGTCTACGAAGACCGCCGGTCAACCGAGTCGGTCGTCGGTCGTCGGTCGTCGAACGTTCTCGGTTGTCAATTCGTCGTCAATCAGATGGGTGCCAAGCCGCAGGCTGCGTTTCCGGTTGGCAGGCAGGGCGCGCCGTCAGGCCGATGGCGATTCGGAGCGAGTTTCGGACACGCGCAGCGGCGACGACCGGTGGGTAGGCCCTCGGTCGATGGGTAAAACTCACTCGAGCGCAGCGCAACGCAACGCAGCGCAGCGCAACGCAACGCAGCGCAGCAACCATCGTGGCCGACGACCGACGCGACGGCCGCTGGTCAGCCCGAATGACGGCACGTCGCCGTACCTTTGGCCGCGCCGCTGGCCAATTCCGCGCGTAGATGCGGATGCGGATGCGGATGTAAATGTCGACGAGTGGATGGGTGAATGGGTGGCTGGGTGGGTGAGCAGGTTGTCCGAGTGTCGAGTGTAACCCGCGTAGTTGTTCGGTTTGCAGGTTAGTCGGGTCGGTGCGGGTCTGCGGATTCGTAGAATACCCGATGCCACAAGGCTCGGCTATCGGCTACAGTCGCAATTTGAAATTTGCTCGTTCCTCGTCGGAAGGCGCAAAAGTGTTTTCGATGCGGTGGATGGAAGCGCGGACCACTGGCCGAAAGCTATAACGGACGTGGAGTTCGAATGGAATATGGAATATGGAATACGGAATATGGAATACGGAATATGGAATATGGAATATGGAATATGGAACGGAGTGGAGCGTGGCGTGGACGGCGTGTGGCTGCATGTCGAATCGAAGCAACGAGCGGTCAGCGAGTCCGAGTCGTACGGCAAAGGCTGAACGGGCGAGAAGGGCGACGGTGGTGGGTGCGAATCGAATCGCGAGTTTAGGCTGTGGTTTGGGAGACCGTCGATTGCGCATCTGCGCCCGCCCCTTGCACTTCTCCGCACACCAACGACGGTATCTTCTTGTTGAGCGCGGCTCGGTATTTCGGATGGCTGTAAAGACGATCACGCGCGTTATATTCGTTCATTTATTCGTTCGTTCGTTCGTTACCTATTCATTTATTTACTTATACTTACTTACTTACTTACTTACTTACTTTACTTACCTACTTATGCGAATGTATCTACTTATTTACGAGTTTGTCTATTCATTTTCCGCTTTATTTATTTACTTAATTAGGTAGAGGTATAGGTACCTATAGTTGGACATGTTACCTGTAGTTTAATTTTTTGAAAATTCTCATAATCGCTGAACCGAATTCCCCACTCACCGCCCTCCCCCTCAAAGACAAAATTAAAGAATAATCGTTAGACTATCGTGTACCTAGTATGATTTTAGCCGGGAAGCAGAGTTGCCAGACGCACGGATTTATCCGTGTGTGTACGGTTTTTTGACCATGAACACAATAATGCGGATTTTTTGTACGGATATTGGACTTTGTCGTTTGTACGGACAAATAAGGATTTTTGCCAGTTTTGTACAGATTTTACGGATTTTCAGCATTTTTCTCCCCCCCAAAAAATGGGAGAGAAAAAATCTTTGGGGAAAATTTGATCATAATCCATTATTAAAGTTCGTATTCGGATGAATATTGACTTTTATTCGCAACAAATTTTCTTAAGGAGCGAAAAAAAAAAAGGTCAACTAATTGTAAAAATTGGGGGAAAAATTTTTTGTGGTGGGGAAGAAATAAGTACCTATACGGACATTTCATATACAGTGTGTTTCATTTAACATGTTGCGCAACGTACACGATGCACGCGCACGAGACAAAGCTGCCGGCGGGCGTTCCCAATCGCTGCAGCGGCGAGAGGGGGACTCCCCTCAAACAGTCAGTGACGGTTGCATGATACGCGAGACAGTCGAATAGCGCGTCGTGTGATTTGTGTGAAGGATGGTTGGAAAAATGCCGTGTACAGAAAAACGCGAATTCTAAAAAAAAAAACATTATTTTTGCACAGTTGTGCACACTATCGTGTGAAAACTTATTCGAATTGTTGGAAAAAAAATTTCCTGGCGTCATCATGCCGCCAGTTACCATGGCAACAATAACTGTATGATGAACATTTGTTTTATACCTGTACACGGCTCACAAACGGGCAAAATATGCAGTCAACTGTCAAGCGCGTTGCGCTATGCAGGGCCAGTTAGGAACTCATTTCCAACCATTTCCAACAATATCTATACCTATATAACCTTTTCACGCGATAAACGTGATATCTTTCAATTTTCATTTTTTGCGCGACATGTTAAATGAAACACACTGTATATCATCTGGCAACCCTGCCGGGAAAGGAATATTTCGAGCTCGTCGAACACCCTCGGCGTTTCCCGCCCAAAGTGTTAAAAATTCCCGCTCGCAGCCGAAAAATCTCCGAAATCGGGTTTTTCGTTGAAAAGACGTGAGAACTTTAGCCGCAAAAAAATAAAATAAAGTAAAAACAAGGTTATAACCTAGTTCGTAGAATATGGACTCGAATATTTGAATTGGAAAAATACGATTTCAATCTACGAGGAACGATAGGATGAATATAAAATAAGTATACCGAAATAATATAAATTATCGTCTCCGTTCGAATAGTAGCCCTAATTGAAAAATTGCGACAGAGTCGGTAAAATATTTGAAAATTATTACAGACGCCCAAGGTTTCAAAAAATCCTTAAATTCGTAACCTTGCGAAACAATCGCCGAAATCTTGAAATATAAAAAAATCGTCCGGTTTTATATGGCCGACATTTTCCAAGACGGAGTGAATAATGCCCGCAGTTGGCACCCCCGACTGCCTTTCGGCACTCTCATCATTCGTTTATTTTAGTCGACGCGACTGCGATGCTGCTGCGATGCAAGAGCCGCGCGGGTTCGACTCTCGTGTTTAACGGAATGGAACGGAACGGAACGGAACGGAACGGAACGGACCGTGCGAGTGGGCGTGCGCCTTTTCGTTTAATGTCTGTCACAGTCTCACCTGATGGCGTAGACGATCGGGTTATAGACGGCGTTCGCTTTGGCAAATACCGAGCCCCATATCGTCGTCAACGGGCTGATGGTCATGAGCTGGAATATTCCCGCATAGTTGATGATGAGGTACGGCGTCCAAGCCATGAACCACAGCGAGATGGTCATCAGCGCCACCTGCGAACGGTCGACGAAGCGAAAAACGCGTCTCGATTAAAAGTTACTCGCATACCCGACGTCGTGACGCAGGTATATAAAGTAGGTAACGTAGGTATGTATACTTTCGATTTCGAAGCTCGTGACGAGCGGAATTGTTCGAACCGCCGCACCCCCCGCCGTATACGCGGGTAATACATATACGTCGCACTCACCTTAGCCAGTTTGATGTCGGCGCTCTTTTGCTGGTCGGCGCCCGAGCCGGCCGACCTCAACGAGGTCACGTTCATCTTCTTGGCCTGCTCGCGCATATTCTTCTCGTGCTCGGCTACCGTCTGCAAGCGCAGCGAGAACGCCGATTATAGCGATTATAGCGATTATAGCGATTATAGCGATTATAGTAAAAATATAATGTAAAAATCGTATTTGGCGGCGACCACCGACCGCACGTCACGTACGAGTCGACGACTGCTTGGCCGGATGCGCGAGTCGTGCGTCGGCCGTACGGTCGGTGCGCACACGTTGCTACGTACGACAATAGCATCGCGAGTCACGCGAGTACGACGACATAGCGTTCGTTGGCCAGATAAAGAAACCATTCGTTTGTACAAGTCTTACTCGTACGTACGTATACAGCTACACGTACACATATGTATACCTACTCGTACATGTACGATCGTACTTTTCACCAACTACTCGTACACGTACGAGTAATTATTATGTACGAGTATGTGTAGCCTACTGCCTACTCGCGTTAGTGAGTAGAGAGTGTAGTGTAGACTGTGTAGACTGTGTAGACTGTGTAGACTGTGTACCTACGTGTAGAGTGTGGACGCAGTAGAGACCCCGCGGCTCCTAATTCGGTTTCAATTTATAAAGCGCATTATATCCGCGCCTCCTCTATCCGTTATAAAAGACGATAGCGATAAGCCCAAAAAAGCGATATTCCACGCTGCACCCTTTTTTCAACCTTTGTGAAAATGCCCGGGCAAAAGGAACTATCACGTGCGGACGGGTGACGAGTCGCAAGGAATCGCCGGACGCGTGGAATTTTCAATTTTTATCGTAGATGGGACATTTTTTTTTTTTTTTTTTCATCGTAAGCTAGCTATCTACCTATACGTGCTTATAGAAAAGTTGTCGAGTTTTTCTTTTTCTTCGATTCGAGTCTGACGGATGGAATTTCGATTTTTAATAACGTCGCGTCGCGTCGCGTCGGCAGCAAATATCGATCATATAACGACTATTGCGAGATCGAGATCGAGATCGAGACCAGCAGCAGTCTATATCGAAATGCGATTAGACGTTAATACTAGTAATTAACATAATCTACGGCCGGCACTGTCCATAAAGACTCGATTATCTCGAATTTCGTATAATTTTTAATATCGACGCGACGCGACGCGACGCGACGCGACGGTATCGCGTACCTACGAGTAGCGTACATAATATTACGTATGGTCGATATTTACGTAGACGTATAATATGTAAATGTAATTACTACACGCACGTATGTGCGGCTACGCTATACGATACGTAGGTATATATAGGTATATATAGGTATACTCGTCGTATTACGGGTATGCGGTATGTGCGTATGTATGTGCAGTATGTGCAGGATGCAGCATGCACTCGCCTTGACGATATGCGAATACGCCCAGATGATGGTGAGTAGCGGCAAAAAATAGACGAAAACGGAATACGCCATGATGTAGCTCCTGGAATTCCACGTTTGAGTGAGGTAATCGGTTCCGCAGGCCGTCATGTTGCCTTCGGGCACGTACCTGCGAACGGAATGCGAGCGCCATATGCGGAGTAGTCTCGGAGAGTAGAGTACCGGCGAGTGCGGACGGACGGACGGACGGACGCACGCACGCACGCGTTAACGCGAAAACAGCGAATGCGCGCCGCCGCCACTAGATGCGCCCGAGGACGAGCAGGCGCGCGCTGACCGTGCGTCTTACGCGGACTAGGGCCTAATTACAGTCGCGTCGTCTACGACGAGATAGCAGGCCCGCGTAGCCTCGGCTCGGGCGCTCCTCTAGTTTGGCGCGTTTTGGGGCCAAAGACTCGGATCGCGACGTTGGGCCGAGATTTCAGCTCGATGCGAACGCGAGTTTTGCCCGTGCCCAACTACAGGCTAGGTAAGGCATGTGCGTACGTACACTGCAGCACAGGCACGACTTTTTACAGACGCGTACTTTTACTCGTACATTATACGAGTAGTCGTTCCAAGTTGAAATTACGTACCAGCCCCGTCCCATCCCATCCCATCCCATCCCCTACCCCCGTCCGCGCTTACGTAAACGTCCGAGAGACGAATAGAGGAAGAAGGGAAGGAAGGAACTACCTATAGGAAGAAAGAAAAAAAGAAAGAAAGAAAGAAACGGCGAAATTCGTGACGGGTATTTTTGGAACGCTGCGATCGTATAAAACGATAAAACGAATGGGTGACTGCGTGTACGAGGGTTCTCGCGCGCTAATTTGCGCCACAATCGGATCAAAATTATTAGCGGCACGAGGCTGTTGTTTGTTTAAGCTGGAGCTGGCGGAAGCCGAAAGGTATTTGGGTATAGATGACGACGGCTGGATTCGATGGAACGCGAATACGAATAACGAATAACGAATAACGAATAACGAATAACGAATACGAAACCTGTTCCATCCGAACATGGGCGCTAGCGTCCAAGCCAAGCCCTGCAACCAGATGAAGCCGATTCTAATCATGGCGCCGCTAATGGTCAGCGGTTTGCCCGAAAGACCCTGTAACCGAGAGTGGACGAGATAGTATAATCGAATATATATATATATAGGTATAAACGATATGGCGCCGCCGTGTACAGTGGGCGCGGTGTTTTCCATTTACGGCCGTTGTAGGCGCCCGCGTCCGCCCATTCGTTTCGCTCCGCTTTCGAGTTTCGATCAGGCGACCGGCATAGGCCGTATTGCAGTAGCGATCGGTCCGCGACGCCGAAAGCGAAACGATAGGCAGCGCCAGCGCCTCCGAGGCGACTCGACTCGACTCGACTTATACCTTGACGATGACGTTGTAACGGTCCAAGGCGATGAAGATCATGGTCCAGATGGAGGTGTTGCCGAACAGCGAACCGGTCATCGCGTACAGAGCGCAAGCGGTCGGACCTGCGACGAACGCACAGTCAAAGGCCGTCGTTAGGGCGGCGCGCCGATCGGGCGGGCCGGCGAGCGGCTCGCGCCACGACGACGCGACCATCGCTCGTCACGTACTCGTATTATAATTACGTACCTACTCCTGTACTCGTTTACCCATACATACGCACGTATACATATGATAATATACACGTATATATGGGTACGTACCATCGCATGTATAGCAGGACGTATAAGGCTCTATTATATGGCTATATTATCTAGTATGTACGAGTACTTGCAGTATGGCGATGGTGGTACGGTCGTAGATACGTAATTATACGAGTACCTACGTATAATACATGCGGCGGGTACGTAAACGTGCGCCGGTACGCGAGTACAAAATACGCAAATACACATCGTACAGCAGTATTTTGGCGCAGATTACGAGTGTAGCCGCCGTGCCGCGCCTTGCCGCGCCTTGCCGCGCCTTGCCGCGCCGGTCATCAAATGGTAAACGATCGACGGATTTTGTTAAATACGAGGCGGGGCGGGGCGGGGCGGCTATATCGTATAGGTACTATAGGTAGGTAGGTGGTATACGCGGCACGACCGACTGCGTAATATTATACGTACGTACCCGCGCGTACGTATACGAGTATAGTCGAAATTATTAATTACCGAAAGACCACGTCTCGTGGTAGCAGTTGACGACCATTGCCGGGCACATGCAGAACATCATGCAGAAATCGGAGAAGGCTAAATTCACGACGAACAGGTTGGAGGGCGTTCGCAGCGCCTTGGTCGTCGTGAACACGTACACGACTAAGCCGTTGCCCAGCATCGAGAACGAGCCCAACATGGTCATGGCAAACATCAAAATCTTATGCCATAACGGGTTCAGCGGCGGCCACTGATACCTGCGCGGCCAATGACCAAATTCTTTACGTACATTACGAGTATTACGCGGCGCCGCGTATAACCCCTATATAACTTACACTCGTATACGAGTAGGCCTATATACTCGAATTTTAATCCTAAAACGAAGTAATTTCGACTCGAGGCGCGACCGAGTGAATATACGCGAACGATCGTATCGTATTCGCGATTCGCCCGACATACACGTAATACAGTACGAGTATATGTGTACTCGTACGTATACGTACTTAGATATATATACGTACTATACTCGTATACATACTACATGTACTACACGTATGTATACGAGTATGCCCTATACGCTACGCTCACGCGTCCGTATCGGCCCGCCATTTTGAATTTTTTTCCTCCTTAACAGCGCACGTCGCGGTACTCGCGATAACCTTTGAAAAACGACCAGTCTAGATTTTTCGGCCTTACTGCCCATCTGCCCATCTGCCCATCTGCCCACTGCCCGTTATAGGAAGCAAATACGATGACGCGTATAACGACTCGGATCGTTCGCAGAGCGTAGCTATACTATATAGACGTATAAGTTATACATGTAATACGTGTACGAGTATAACAGATGCGGTAAAAACTTTTGCTACCCGTGTCACATCGCGTCGTTGTTTATGATCCGCATGCGCTACCGATCCACCGCGTGGGTAGTATACTACGTAGGCTACGTACGTACGTACGTACGTACGAGTATTATAGCCGTTTCTTACGATATACGAGTAAAGGCTTTCGAGTAGGTACCTACGAGTATATTTATACGCCGCGCCGTACGTACGCACGCGTATACGAGTATCTACGCGGTGATTATAGCGAAAAGGAATACCGCGCGAATAATAGGTACGAGTATGACGCCATCGTCGTCGCTTATTTTCAGTCGCAATAATGCGCGCAGCTAGGTACATATGATTATATAGTGCATATGTAGATAGATAGACCCTCGAAAGTCGAAATATTCAAAATGGAGGCGTGATCCGCGATCGTAATTCGTACCTTACAGAAATTATACGCGTATAAAGGCTACACATACTCGTATACCCTATATAGCTAGGCACTAGGCAGGCTGTTCGCAAAGATTGAGTCGGCGCGGTGATGCGATCGAAATGCGAAATTTTCATTACTCACCGCGACGCGACGACGGATTAAAATTTTTAGTCGCTTTACCAAATGCCTATATTGACTATTGCCTATTGCCTATTGCCTATACTCGTATACTCGTATGCTCGTATGCTCGTGCGTGTTACGCGTATACCCCTTCGCGGTCACTTCGCAAAGTGCCGACTACGCCGCCCTAGTCAGTCGCTGCAAAAACCGTATACAAAACGATTAGTAAATTTGCCGAGAATTGTAGGAAATTCAATTTTTCAAACAGTTTTGCCCAACTTTTACGCCTTATATTCATCTAGACGCGAGTCGGATAAGATTTAATTGAAAACGCCAAAATACGCGATTACGATATAGGTATTTATGTTACGGTTAACGCGTATAATCCGGCGATTCTATAGAATCACCTACCCGATGGGCAAAAAATGAGAAAATGATCCGTAAAATGAGAATTTTATCCGTTGTCAGTCCGTTTTTATTTTCGATCATCGGATCTGAAAATTTGCAGTTATTTTTGTCATCTTGATTAATTTTCCAAATCCGTTTGTAAAACGGATTTCCTGATTATAATCGGTGATAATTTTTGGGCAATTTTTCTAAATCCGTTTGTAAAACGGTTTCACGGATTATAACCCGGGCCAACAAATATGATAAAACAGCTTTCACGGAAAATAATCCGGACTCATTTCCGGCAAGACTGATTACAATCCGTTCGAAATCCGTTTTAGAAGCCGGAAAACAGGAAAATTCCGGGTTATAATCCAGAAACGGATTATAACCCGGAATAAAACGGATCCGTTTTCAAAATATTTTGCCCATAGGGTAGCGTTTTGGTGAATGTATGAAATGAAGAAAAATTTCACACATTGACCGCGGTTATTCTATAGAATCGCCCGTATGTCTTGGGGAATGTATGTAGTCGGGACATTTTCATGGTAATACCTGTCTTAAAAGAATAAGCAGACCAGTCTTTCTTACAACTGAGTATCATTTTGTGTGTTTGGTTGAGAGTCAGATCTATCTATACAGACTTTGAAGACCGAACATGAAATGGCATTACCAATCACCCTCTCTCCTCAATTCCCAAGGCTTTTCACCAGACTAGCTGGTAAAGGCATAGTAAATTTTCTCAAAGTTTTACCAATTGTCCAAACTGCGAGTAAGTTTGTATTAATTTTGTAATAATAATATGCTTTCTTAAAATGCATTTTCTGGTATTTTTTTATACATTCACCAACCACCCTAGGTTATTCTACAGAATCACCGTTGAATGTATGAAATTTCATACATTCACCAAACTTGAAACAGTGTTACCGGTGATTCTATAGAATCGCCGGTTATTCTATAGAATCACCAATTACACACATTAACCGTAACATTTATACTATATACTGCTGCTGATGGCTTTTAACGAGTTTTTCCGCAGCTAGAAAATAGAAAAAAATAATAAAATAATACTAGCTGGGATAATATGCGGTATACATAATCGTAATTATAGGTCGAGGCACTTACGCGAGTAGAGTACGAGTGGGTATACTACTGCGTACTTACTGTACTCTACTGTACTCTACTGTACTCTACTGCACTAAAATGCCGCGATAGTACGTAATATATTTTCTATTTATAAATTTAACCACAAAAGCCGAGGATACTATAGCCTTTTAAAAATATAAATTAAAATCCTATCTAACTCATCGTCGATCTTTCGGGCGAATAGGGTGCTGCGAGAGTAAGAGAAAATTCTGGAAAAGTTGTATTTCTCGCTGTTACTGGTCGTGTTTTTCTACCGTACTAACGTCGCCGCAGTTGGCAGTTGGCAGTTGGCAGTTGGCAGTTGGCACTGGGCCAAGTACTGCGGATCTAATTAACAGTATACGCGTGTAATCACGCCGAGTGACGAGTGACGAGTACGACGTATAATTATAGCCACATGTACGCGAGTATGCGAGTAATATGTATAGTCTATAGTCTATAGTCTATAATTATATAGTCTGTATAGTCTATCCTCGCTGCGGCAGAGTAGCCGCGTACGATACGTGAACGTAGCGTAGTACGTAGTGCGTAGTACGTGGTACGTACCACTGGGGGTCGATGAGGTGCAGCATGTCGGGGCTGACCAGGTCGACGACGGAGGCGTTGTTGAAGCCGCCGTCGCGGACGAATGCGCCGCTCGGTCCGAATGTCTTCATCGTCATCGTCATCGTCGCCGCCGCGTCAACATTTCCCGCCAAACAACGTCGAATGCGAGCGACTGGATCCGCGCTGAGTGCCTCTGCTGCGGCTGCTGCTGCTGCTGCTGCTGCTGCTGCTGCTGCTGCTGCTTCTGTACGCCGGATTCGACTTACGCGCTTGACTGTCGGCTGTCGGCTGGCGCGTTCTTCAGCGACGAAAGCGCCGAGTTGCGAGTTGACGGCGGCGTAGGCTACGAATGGCGCGACCAAAGGACGGACGCGAATGCGAAACTCGAAAGCTGGCACCGACTTACCGCGACGAGTGACGACGACACCGTGTTGGGCCGAAATGGAGGAGCAGAAAAAAAAAAAAAAAAAAAAACGAAGCGAAACGAGACCAAGCAGAAGCCAGAAGCAGAAAGAAGTGGAAAAAGATAGTCGAAGAAGAACGGTGATCGACGAGTGGACCAAAGACACGGCTTTCGCGGGCAAACTGCATTCGCGAACGTCTTTCGCTTCGTCATTTTGCGCCCCCACCCCGCCGCAACCACCACCGACGGCGCTAATGCGTGAAAGGACGCCGCCACGACTCGCCACTCCGCCCCGCATTCGCCGGTCAATGTCAAACGCGTCGCCACTAATGAGGAAAATTCGATTAAGAGAAGTACTCGTCGTTAATCGTTTAATCCTCGATAATTGGTCGCCGAAGCCATACCCCATACCGCATAGCCCATAGCCCATAGCCCATAGCCGGTACCAGCGGCGAATGTCGACGCGACGTGCCGCTTCGATTCGATTCGATTCGATTCGATTCGATTCGATTCGATTCGATTCACCTACTTCCATTTCGCGCAGCCACGCTTCGGTTCTGCCCTACAATTGCCGCATCGTTGCCGCGGCGTCACTTTCGTCGCGCCTACCCATACGAGTGCATATATATACTCGTACCTACACGCGTACATACATACATATATTATACTCGTACGCTCGCGCCGGCTTACTTACCTCATTTACGAGTACTATATATACATACCCGCGTATACTCGTATACTTATATACTCGTACTTATATAGTTATTAGTTATTACACCCGCTGTCCGGCTCTGACTCTGGCTCTGGGTTTGGCGTCTGCGTCTGTATCTGCACTTTGTCAAAACTCAAAAATACGCGCGTAGCCGTTTGATTGGCAAACGATGCATCCGAGGACTCGCCACGCGGTGCAGCAGCTGGCAATAAGAAGGCCCAAGTTCGACCAGCAGCCGAGCGTCGAAAAGAAGGCGACGGCGACTCGGGGTAGTCGGGCCGACAGCCTCCTTTGCCGCACTACCCGCACAAACGCTCTGGTAACGGGGCCCGTGCGCCGGCACACGGCCCTCGATCGCAGCTACCGTCCGGCTCTGGCTGGTTTTCCACAGATACGGCCCCACCCCGCACTCCCGAGTCGCCTTTCTTTCGATGCTCCGCCGGTCGGCCTTGTCGAGCTCCTTCTGTTGGCCAGCTGCTGCGCCGCCTGGCACGCGGCGCCTCCTCGGATTACTCGTTTTCCTTTTCCAACGAACCAACGAACCAACGAACGTGCGACGACGTTATAGGGAAATTGGCGAAAATACGAGTACGAAATAGAAGCGGGCCTTTGCGTTTGTCGTTCGAAACGAATTATACATTCGACATTCGACATTCGACATTCGACTCGTCTATTTAACGTTTTTACAAATACGAGTACGAATACCTATACGACTATCGTTATCCTATCGTAGTTACGTTTTTCGTGAAAAATTATCGAAACGCTCGACGAATGTCGCCTTTTACTCGTAAAATAGGCACACGTATACGCATACATAATACGAGTACCTATGCATGTACAGCACTGTACAGTATATTATATCGACGAAATACGTACGCGTGTATATACTCGTAATATACGTATATATACTCGTACGTACGTATCGTTATTTTACGATTACGTCACATGTGAGACCCGAGATGAGGTATGACACTTGCGAGACGATGACGATAATTTCAACGATAAATAAACGAGTATACCTACTGGCTACTCGTACGTGGCCGCATAGTAGTAGATAACGTTAATCGGTAAAGTAGGCTAGGCCATTTTAATTTCGCGAGACGTATCTATATAATTCCTTTTTCTAAATTTATGAGACGATAGTTCTCCCTTCATTCTTAAACGACCCGACTCTAGATCGACCTTTGTGTCGCATCAAAGTCGAATACTCGTATACCTACGTACGTGTAATTAAAAAGACAACGTCGCGTCGCGTCGGGTCGTTAACTCGTTACCGGACTTTATTGGTAAGTAATACATAATTATAATTATTATTATTGAGAAACTCGGAACTCGCAGTTTTTAATAAAAATATTAGTTCCTCGGACATTGGAGGATGAAAAACCTCTTTTGCAGGAAAAAGATGATGACATTTCCAATAAAGTAGGTGCACGAGTAAACTAGAAAAAAAAAAATTAAAAAAAACAGAAATGAAAACAAAATGAAAAGAACGAAGCGCGGTGTGAAAAAGTGAAAATGTAGCCGGCAGTGGCGCCCACCTAGTGGGTTAAGTGGTGCCGTCGCACCGGGCCTCACAATTTAGGGGTCCCAACAGATGGGAATTTTGACCGCCCTTTACTACCAAATATGTTGAAAAACATCGAAGTGGACAAAATTATACGAGGGGGTCTGTTTACTGAAAAGGGCCTCGCAAGTGATCTTGCAACACCTATTTCAAAATACGTGCGCGCCACTGTGTAGCCGCCGCGAACGAGAAAAGTGAGAGGAAAGAAAGCGAGGTAAAAGAGTTGGAAAGAAAAGACGGATGTGCGGATTGTAAACTTACACGATAATAATTTAATACGAGTACGTGTAATAAATGAAGACGGTGAGGAGAAAGAAAGAGTGAGAGAGCGAGTGAGTGAAATTGGGGCCGCCTTAGCGGATAAATGTTGCGACGGTGCGGTGCGGTGCGGTGCGGTGCGCTGCGCTGGCGTTTAACGAGGAGCGAGGCTGTAGCCCGCGACCCGCGTAAAAGCAAACGTTGCGTCGCGTTGCGTCGCGTCGCGTCGCGTCGATCGATGCCGCAGGGTGGCGGCGGAGAGAAGCGTAAAAGCCGACGGCTGGCGGCGCACAAAATGTGCCGAGCGTTGGAGCGGCGCGCAGCGGAGTAAAGGGACTTGGCTGGCGGGGTGGCGGGTGGCGGTGGGATGCGGGGAAGCGTAGGGCGGCTGCTCGGCGACGACGGACGGAAGCCGTCGAGAGAAGAAGTGCGGCGGCAGCGCGCGGCCGACGGCCAGTTCATCGCCTCGCGCTCTCGCATCGACGACGTCGTCGTCGGTCGCCCTCGTCGCTTACGTTTTATCGTCGCCGCCGCCGCCGCCGCCGCCGTCGACCGACGCCCTGTCCGCGGCTTCGGCGGCCCTTCGCCGCCACGTCGCTCGGTCCGTTCGCCCTGATCGCACTCCCAGCTGCTCGTCGATTTCGCGCGACTCGATCTTCTATCGCTCGCTCTTCCTCTCTTCTCTCTCATCTCTCTCGCTCCCAAGTCCTTCCCTCACACTCCGGTGCGCGTCCGTTTCGAGTTTCGGAGCGCGTGCGGAGGAGCGCCTCCGTCGCCCGATTCCACGCATCCGATCGTCGCCGTCGGTCGGTCGGTCCGTCGGTCTGTCGGTCGTCTGGCGTGCCCGTCCAAGCCCGCATCCGAAAAGCGTCCGATACCGCAGAACCGATTCGGCCTGCACTTTTTGTCCGAGGGTAGATACACGAAGATTATACCTTCACCGACGAGTGCTTCCGATTTTCTATACGAAATACGAACACACACACGCACGCACGCACGCACGCACGCACGCACGCACGCTGAGTACCTACTGTAATCTACGTAAGTACCTATATAATATGTAATATTATGTATTATGGTTACTCGTGCGCCCACCTGCTCGGCTAATTGCCGCCGGGCAAATCCGATTATTTTCACCTCGTACTCGCGTGCTGCCGGAGGTCGCCGTCTAGTAGCGTAAATCGCAGGCGCACGCCTTCGGATAGTATTTGCGAATGGTACTCATATCGGAACGTGCTCCCATTTACAGAGAGGCCAAGTTGGAATCATTGAAAGGCGGAGAAAATTGTCGGCTGTCCGCGTCGGTGACGGATGCACGCGTCGTCCGCGAGTCCGGTCGACGCTGACGGCGTGTTTGCTGGTGGCGCTGGTGGCGCGCGGTCACGACGCCGTCGCCTACTCGCTGACGCGCGTCGTTCACACGCGCTACGGCAAAATGCAGGGCCTGATCGAGGAGAGCGGCGTCGGGGCCGCAGCTGGAGCCGGAGTCGGCGCCGGCGCCAACGCCAACGCTCGCCGGGCCGCGTCGACCGTCGAAATGTTTCTGGGCGTACCGTACGCCACTCCGCCCACCGGAGCCAACCGCTTCAGTCCGACCAGAGCGCTGACGCCGTGGGACGGCGTCAAGCTGTGCGACCGCTTCGGCCCCGTGTGCCCGCAATGGCTGCCGAACACGGCCAACGAGACGGAGGCGCTGCGGCGAATGCCCAGAGGACGACTCGAGCAGCTGAAAAGGCTGCTGCCGCATCTGCGTAACCAGAGCGAGGACTGTCTCTATCTGAACATTTACGCGCCCGCTACCGGTAAGTCGCCCGTCCCTCGCCGACGACTCTTCCACGCTATACTCGCATCCCGCCCTCGACCCTTTATTCCTGCCGTGAAGTCGACCGACTCTATTGCACTATACGCGCGCCGATCCGACCCACATAGACTAGCGTCGAGTTATACGTATATATACGTACGCGAGTAATTATACGTACGAGTAGTTTAATTTACCAGCGCAGCGTACGCGAACTTGCAGCGCGGGCCGAAAAACTCGATTCGTGAATTGCGCGCCAAAAATGCGCAACGAAACCTATTCGTACACTCGCACTCGTCCGTCCGTCTGTCCTTGCGTCGCGTCGTGAAGTAGGAACTAACTAGGAACACGAGTGTTGCGAGGAATTTGCGCCATGCCGTTCGCGTCGGCTAGCCCCAAATTTGTGAGCCTTCGTCGACGCCACGATGGTGCCGGCTCGAAGGCGAGGTCGAGCGAAACGCGAATCCGTCTGTACTCGATACGTATATAGTAAATTACTAAATTACTAAATTACTAATTGATAGTTCATACTCGCGTATACTCGTATACGAGTATACATACGATCGTATACCTATATATCGTACGTATACGTGCAGTATACCAGCTTTTCCGGAGAAAGGCGAATGAAAAAAGGCGCCCCGAGAAAAAAAAGGAAGCGAAAAAAAAAGCGGGTGAAAATTATAGGCTTACGATATTTGCGAGTATTTATTAGTTTACACCTGCGTAAGCGTCAACTGCCTACCCGCTGCCTGGCCCGAACGACGTCCGTCCTACGAAACGGATAGTCGGATAATTGGGGCGGATTTTACAAAAAATACTCGTACAAACGAAAGAAACGAAACGAAACAAAAATCATGGGAGTATAGCCGCGATACTCGTTATTCTTATTCGTAAAACTCGTATACTCGTATTTCACGAGTACGAACTACACATACGAAGCGACATACAGCGAGGCCGTAGATTTTCCTTTCCAACTCGCGCTTACCTACCGTATTTCCGTCCCTCGCCGTCGCCTTCCCCACCCCCGCCCCACTCGATGCGGCTCGGAAGCTCGTCAGCTCCTTCACCCTTACCCCAAAACGATCCGCTTTCCCTTGTAAATGAAAAAAAATGTGCGTGTACGTACGAGTATATGTATATACGTACCCTACGGGTGTAGTATATACTACGATCGAGTATGTCAACTATCTACATGTGCGTTACATTAGGTACACGCGTATTATTATAAAATATAATATACAGCCTACTTACCGTATTTTTACTCGCATACGTTTCGAGTTTCGACGACGCGACGCGTACGATAGGTACGAGTATAATACATACACATATATACGGTATAGGGGTAGAAGCAAACTGAAGGAACGAGGTATAGCGCCGAAGAGAGGAGGAGTGGTCGGTGGCCGGTGGCCGGTGGCCGGTGGTATATGGAGAAGGGGATAGGCAGGATGCTGGTCTAATCGGTACGGTGTTTTTGTTTTTTGTCGGCCGCAGGCGAAAATCCATCTTCGGCTCGCAGATACCCGGTTCTGGTCTATTTCCACGGAGAGTCGTACAGCTGGAATTCGGGAAACGCTTACGACGGCCGAACATTAGCCGGCTACGCGAATCTGCTCGTCGTCACTTTCAACTACAGACTGGGCGTGCTGGGTGAGCATCGACGAGCTTTATAGCTTTATAACTCGCTTTCGCACTTGGTCGCAGGATACGCGTATATAATACGAATTATAATAAACTACTCGTGTTCGTAAATACGCCACTCCGCAGACCCAAAATCTGCATTTTTTGTCTGGGACTCGCAAGTGCCTCAAATATCAATTGTATGTACACTCGTGGTTCCCTCATTTCATTTTACTCCCTACAAACTGTACTGTACACCTAGCCAATAGCTGTGGGCTTCATTACGTAGCCTAAGGCATCTACAGATAGCCACCAAGCCATGTGAAGACGAAGGTTTCATTTGTGAGTACTTATAAGGGGGGTCTCGCAAGTGTCATACTTTATCTTGGGTCTCACATGTGACGTAATATAACTATATATATATATATATATATAGGGTTGAGCCGCTGTACGAGTATATTAGGTACATAATAATATGTAGGTACTTGTAAAATTCCCGTCATTTTATTCGTTTCGCAAAGCCTCGCCCGTATACCGGCGCGTCGCGTCGCGTCGCGTTTAAGCCGATAATAATTGCGAGTGCCCTCTCGCTCCCCCTTCGCACAAGCAGCCCCGCGTGAACTCGTACCCTCCAGATCGAGCTCGTGTAGGGTACCTCTACTCGTACACGTACACGTACCTATAACTGCGCCTGCCGCCACCTCTAAAATAAACTCGAAATCGTTGGTCGCGCAGGATTTTTAAACGTCAACTCGGAGCCGTATCAGAAAGCGAGGGTAGCCAACTACGGCCTCATGGACCAAATCGCGGCCTTGCACTGGATTCAGCAGAATATCGGCAATTTTTACGGCGATCCGAACAACATCACCCTCATGGGCCACGGAACCGGAGCTGCTTGCGTCAACTTTCTCATGATATCGCCGGCCGTCATGCCAGGTTCGTACATCCGCCATCCGGCCAATTCCCTATCCGTACCTACTGATAGAGCCGCGTGTTCTACGGGTACAATCTACGAGCACGCGATATCCGATCGCCGTTCTTTTTCTTTCTTCTTATTCTTCATAAATTTCGCTCACGTTCCGTTCCGGTTCTCATCGTCCTTCCCGCCAGGCGGACATTAATTACCGTAACAGCCATTTTTGTCACGTACGTTCGTAGGCGCAGCAAAGCCCCTCCTCTCCCACCCCGCCCCACCGAAACCTTTTGAAAAAAGTCAATTTCTTTGACAAATATATAGGTATACGAGCCGATAAGGCTATACATATATACGTCCGGATATAAGGACGGAATAGCGTATACTTAATACTCGTATTATGATTCGTATACCTAATTACATAATATTATACCTAACTGGCGAGAATAAAATTTATCGATATCGTATAGTATCATATTATATAGCGTATAATCAAGCAAATATTAGAGATTTTCTGTTTCGTCGTTTTTTTAAATATTCTTTTCGATTTTTAAAATTTAAATCATCGTACGAAGGCGTCGATGTGTCGACGCCATAAAACGACGCGACGCGACGCGACGCGACGTCCGTAGCGGAACAGTTCACGCGACGCGCGTTGCACAACGCGTAATAAAATTATAATACAGTATACAGCTATACACGTATATCTATATTATACACGTGATATACATTGATGAGAAGGCGGTTGGCTCAACGTGGAGGAGGAGGAGGAGGAGGAGGAGGAGGAAAAGAGCGTATAATTCTTGTACGTAGGTAGGTGGTATACGAAATCGTTTTACAAAATACGCGTACGTACAGTATAGGCGAAAACGCGGGCGAAATGATGGAAATTGACAAAAAAAAGTCGTCGGCCCAGTTTGTCTAGAATGGGAAATAGGTATAGGTACTCGTACGTATTCGTACGTACTCGTACGTATTCGTACGTATTCGTACGTATTCGTACGTACTCGTACGTGTACGTATATAAAATGTAATTGATTCGCACTCGTACTCGTTCTCGTTCTCGTGCTCGTAATTAAAAACTCGTCTCGTAGCCACCCTTAGGTACACCTAAACCCGTAATACCCCTGGGTATATGCGCAGTTAGGTACCTGCTGGTGTACCGTACTACTCGTATATTTGGTTGTGTGCGTGCGCGCAGGTCTATTCCAGCGGACGATTTTGCTGTCCGGTTCGGCGTTGAGCAGTTGGGCGCTGGTCGAGGAGCCGACGCTGTACAGCGTGGAAATGGCCCGACAAATGAACTGCAGCCGCGTGGGCGTGGGCGTGGGCGAGAACGAGGACGGTGCGCCGAATTCGGCGCGCATGGTCGACTGTCTGCGGCAAGTGCCGCTGGCCCGGCTGGTGGAGGCGCGCGTCGCCGCGCCCACTTTTTTGAACGCGTTCGGGCCGAGCGTCGACGGCGTCGTCATCCGCGCCGACTTCCGCCACCAGCTGCTGGCCGGCGCGCTGCCCGAAACGCAGGCGCGCCCCAAAGCGCCGTTGTCGCCACCGCCTGCCGCCCTCCAGCGCAACTCGAAGCCGCGCGAGACGAGCGCCAAGACGAGCGCCGGCCTCGCTAGATACGACCTGCTGTTCGGCTGCGTTACCGGCGAAGCTCTGCACGGGTAAGCGGCCAGTCGCAATCCGCGCCGATTAAAATATTTGTTTCGCTTTCCTCGTTCGAACGCTCGCATCGTGTATTCGAAGGGCGCGTTTTTCGCATCGGTTTTTACGATGGAAATTTATAATAAATTACGGCGCAAGCTGGCGCGAATTTGCAGAAAACGATGTAAAATTCGCATTTCGAACAACGCGCGCTTTTATATTTAGCCGCGTCGCGAAAGCGTAGAAATATACACGTATTATAGGTATGTGTAGATATGGTCTGTCAGCTATGCGATCCGCGATCGTCCATTTATAATCGAAAATACGAGCAGAAACGCTCTATAATGAACTAGTGTTTGGAGTGGTGGGGTGGGGTGGGGTGGGGGGGGAGGGGGCGGAGAAGAAGAGAAAAAACTTGGACTCTTTAAACTTTGAAAACAGTAAACTTGACGAGTGCGCCAAGTTGATAACTTTTTCCGATTTATGTAATACGTATACCTACTATTACTCGTACATGCACATAATTATATATATATATACCCGTAATATTACGACGATGTAATATTATTTGTCGCGCATTTCGTCTCTAACGCCAGCTGGTCGTCGAATTATCGAACGATAAAAATGACGATAAATTCGTCGAATTCGTAGGGTGGTCGGATGAATTATCTATACCTATACTTACGTACGCATACGAGTATAGTTAGTTTTGAAAGCCGTCCGCCGTATAATTACACGCGT